>CAOJBJ011966130.1:0-13355 GCA_948291685.1 Euphorbia celastroides | reverse complement strand
GTTGGAATGCGAAACTTTTTCGGGCCTTTAGATTGTCTGCGAAAACCTCTAATCATTTGTGTCAGCAATCGCCACGTGGCATGATGGAAATGGACAAATAATATTCACGTGGAAGAAAAAAAATCAATGATTCGGTGATGGTTTTATTATTATATAGGTTTAGTCCAATATTCTGGATGAACTCACTGGATTTTGCGAGTTCCTTAATTTCATGTTGAATCCTATGATCCAAACGCATGGGTATCCCTAAAATTGTTCCGATTTTTTACTCGTTCCTTGAACTTTTAAAAAAATTTTCTCAACTCCTTAACTTTTATAAATTTTTTTTGCATCCCCTCAATTTCACGTGCCAACTTTTATTTGGATAACATCTTTAAAAAATCTAACCAATAAAAAGCTCACACGTGATACTCGGGGAGAGAAAAAATAGTGCATTTTTTGCAAGTTGAAGGAAGCGAGAGAAATTTTTAAAAATTTAGGGAGCAAAATAAAAATCGGGACAAGTTTAAGAAAGTCCTGATAGGTTTTTTTAATCCTGAAAATTTTAATAGTTTTTTTTACGTACAATCAATGAATGTGTCTTAGCATCATATACACTTATACGTGAATAAAGCACATTGGTTACCATAAATAAAAATGATGATTCTAAAATGACGTTGTTTAAAATCAATTAAAATACGCTAAGTTCACTTTATTGAAAAAAGAAAAAATTGTGATTGTTATATCGTGTAGTTGAATAGGAGCCATAAAAGAAATTGAAACAATTATTGGAAGATACTTGGTGTTTTATATAAAATTCCCTAGTTGATATGGTGATTAGACAATAATTTTTACTTGGTATTGATCTATCTTGTTATTAATTAATTGTTATATCAAGAAAAATGAGTTTATTGATATTGTTTGAATAGAAAAGAAATTTTAGTTTGTAAACAGACATTTTGGATATAGTTAGTCAATTCCTTTAATGCAATGGATATACATTTTTATTTGGTCAATGTTAATCTAGAACATTCACAAAGGTCAAATGGCATAATTTTCATACAACGTAGTTCTTATCCTATATTTAGATTTGGATTTTTGTACTTATTCTCAAAATCTATTGTTAAACTTAGTTAAGAAAAATTTAATTCATGTTGTTGACTTTTCATACAAGAGACTCAGATTTACCTCTTTTTTAGCAAGATCGGTATACATCTACTAGATTGTTTTAAAATTTTGTAGATGTTAGTGTTCTTATGCGTGTGAATTTTTGAGACTGAAGATTATAAGTTTTACTGTTTGTATTGTGTTTTATATTTAGTTTGCAGTTTTTTTATATCTTTCACATTGTAGCGAGTTTTGTCTCCTTGATTATGGTATTAATCCATATATTGATATTAATATATATTACAGTATATCTTTTTTCCTAGAAAATTCAATTCATCTATCAATTTTTTTTTTTAAAAAAAAGAAAAGCGCTTCACTTCTATATTTTAAATAGAAAAAAGAAATCAAGTGTTGCCTTTATTACATGGGCAAGAGATGACAAAAGGTGGGGCTGTCAAAGAATGGGCTCATTTCCCTATTTAGTGACCTAACATTACCAATACCAACAACATCTTCATTTCCCTAATAATTGCTCTTTCCTCTACTTGGAATTAAATGACTTCTGCTAAAGTCTGTGACTTTTCTAATTTGATCCAAATTGAATTTGAAACGTCTAGTTCACTTGAGCACGAGCCGAGTTTCAACACAATATTCAATCCTTTTGATGCAAGTTTGCAGTTGAACTTGTGCAATTTGCTTCACATTCATACTCGGCGACTCTTACACATGGATGTAACATCAGTGCTACGCTTGTATGACCCGAGTTTCCACTCTGGTTTTTTTTGTACTTCTTACTTGGGGATGCTCGGCATGAATCAGAGAAGTTGTGTAGACTATACAAAAATTTCCAAATTCGACATTTCACGAGTCCAACATCCTTGATATGGAGCTAGACATGTCACGGGACCGTGTTGTAACCTAAAAACTAGCATTCACGGTGAGCATGTATATATGGAAATTTTTAGTGGATTTATTGGTGATCAAAGGCAGGCCCGATCTTGACATTTTTGAGACTCTAGGTAAAATAGAATAAAAAAATGATAAAGTGAATCCTCAATTTAAGAAGTATTAAAAACTTATGTTTTTGTTGTGACTTGAACTCTTAACCTTTAATATTCATTAGAACAACATTTATCATCTCATCCAAGCTACATTTCTAAATATATACAAAAAACGTTTTTTTAGGCCTCTCCCGATTGTGAGTCCTATGCAGTCGCACCGTCCGCCTACCTTTAGGGCCGGTCTTAACAAGAGGTGATCGACATTGCCCATATTTAAATTAAATAATCAAATACTGCTCAAAAGTGTAGGTTATAGTATGGATATGGAAGTGGTTGGAGGCATTTAGGAAGACATTTTTTGAAGCATTTATAACCACTAGGTCTTTTAAGGTCGGGGAACTTCAACCCCTATATATCATGGAAAAAACGTGTAAAATTACTGGTTGCTTAATTTTAATTAGCTTACCCATAATATTGTTTAAGGATCTCAATAGAGTGTATATCCAAATTTGAATAAAACAATTTACTTAATACTTAACAGCGCTAAGGCATAAGTATAAGATACTTATATAACTTAGTATTATGGAACTTAAATTTACAAAAAAAATTAAATTAACAACACCAAAACTAATTTGTATAGAAAAAGAAAAGCTTTTTGTCGACAAACAAAAGTGAACAATCGCATTGTGGTAGGTATAACCTAATTTTTGTTCCACACCAACTACAATAGCCATGATACTCTCCATAACGAGTTAAGTTACCGTGTCATGATTCGTAAAATAATTACTTATAACAGCTTTTGGCATCCAAACTTTTTTTTACATTGTACTATTTTTTGAATTGGTGATATGTGATCTAAAACATCATCAAATATGGAAAGAAATCCACCAAATCAAGTGATTTTTTATAATCAAGTAAAATTACATAACAAACAAACAATAACATGAGGTTATAACAATACTGAATTTATCAACTAGTCGTGAAGTAGTATATAAAAAGAATGGAAACCTAAAATAACTACATGTGGTCGGAGATGAGTGATATTACGCTAAAATTCCTTAATTAACTTCTTTAAATTAGATTAAATTCACTCAAGAGCCGATTTTGTGAGTCGCAACTAAGATAAGAAGGTTTCTGTCACTCGTTCAACTTTAACAGTTGAAGCGCTACATGTGCGAGAAGCTCTTTATTGACTTTACGCTAACAAATACGCATTTAAATATTGATACAGATGATAGTATTTTATTTTTATGTTCTTCAAGAAAAATTTCATTAACTTCATTTCTTATGCCCTAAAATGTTATTGAATGAAGAAAAATAAAATGCCCTAATATTAAGGTGGATTTCTGAAGGCCTTAAGTTGGAAATATAGCCACAACTTTAGGTAATGAAATAATGATATACACAAGTTTTTGGAGGCCAACCAATTTTCTTACCCTAACTTGTGAAAACTTAATAGATTTAGAGTCATCAGCTATGCCTTCGTTCATCTTTGCTAACTATGGTAATGACAGTGAAACCTGGAAAATTTTGGTTCTAGTATTCGCGGCGTCGGTGTAAATGGATTGATTTTGCATGTTGTTTCATTAAAAATGTGCTTCTTTTCCTTTACTAGTTGAGTTCCTGCAAAAAATTGAGTATACTACTATATATATTGGTGAAAACAGCTAGGAAGTAGGAAACCCTGAAAGCCTAAAAAGATATTATTTTAAATATTCATTGTGCATTATGGTGCTTTATAATTCAGTATAGGAATTTCTCTTGATTTCACTTCGAACTCAAGCTTTCAGTCCTTCACCGTGATTCTCGCAAGGAAAAAATGAAAAGGAAAGAAACATTTGTTTGTTGGCAATTTGAGTTTTGCAAATATTTCTTTCAAATGTTTCATGACGGTTCGAATTCTTTTTTTGCAACAACAACAGTACCCCAGAGTCCCAGACAAGGCTCCTGCACAAGCGGGGTAAGGGGAGGGTTGGGTGTACGCAGCCTTGCCCCTATAATAACAGTTTCCAATTAACGCTAATGTGGTTTGAATTCTTTTTCTGCAATGCGGTATAATTGTTTTCGATCTTTTTCGTCCATCATGACATATTTAGCTCAATATTTTGGCTGCATCCGTATTTATTGTCGTTTTCCTACTGATGGGGGGCTATGAAATTTATGTGACTACTTAGACATTCTGTAGTTGGAGAACTTTATTGTTCCGCCTCAACATCATAAAACAAAACCCATGAGCCTCGGCTTAGTGTTTTAGAGTTTTATCTCAAACAGTAGGGTTGCTTGTTCCAATTCAAAATGGAGCTCTATAAACAAAAATCTGAAGTGAATAAATCAGTTGGTTGGTTTACTTTTGAATTTTGATTTGACCCATGATGCCCATTCCTCTACCCACGAACCCATCCCGTCTGCCCTTCAAATGTTGGTCTCCAAAGTCAGAATATACCTAGTTTGAATGGTACAGTTCAATAGAACTGAAATTAATGGTGCTTCAGTTTCCGGGTAATACGTTGTCTCCTTTTATGATAGTGCGAATTTGGCATATGCAGTTATACTTTTTGAATATCTAACTATCAATATAAACATGGATGTTAACTAAACTAAGAAGGTTATCCAGAGGGAAATGACCACAGGCTGCATTTATGCCAAGACTGACTCACATCTATATTTTGAAAAAAGCATCAGTTGCAACTATTCGTGTAGTTCTTTGCTAGTTACGTAAGTTGCTAGCAACTGCTTGATGATGTACTCCATAATCTGAGCGACTCACTCTTAATAACTAATCTGATCTTGTTGCAGTATCATTAGATGTAACTTATGTACTATAATGTTATTTCCATGTTGGCTTTTGCCTAGCGGAGTAGGGTCATATGCCTGATGGTCTTGTTTGTAGAGGTCATTTAGAACAAGCAGTGATGCTTTGTCATAAGTGTGGGGGCTCAAAAGCTTTCATGAAAAAACTTTCCATTTGAAAAAATTCATTAGGCATCAATTCACAATAAGAGTTTTCTGGAGTGGAAACAAACAAATACCGAAAGCTGATTAAAGAATCTCAACAGTATCAAACTGATAAAAATGTATGTCAGAATTGTATGCGCTCAACAAAAAAAGAATAAATGTACTGCCATAGATTTTGAACGACATCAATATCTGCCCCATTTGACTAGGTATTCATGGATCACTGAAATGTACCTTCAGTGATGTTGTATCTGTAACTGAAATGTATTTAAGTGTTTGTACCTAGAAAATCACATATTTAGAATATTAGGCTACTTCAGAATCAAGTATTATTGATAATGGGAAGATGAAACAGATGAACAGTTTTAAAGTAAGAAAAGAAAGGAATATCTAGTTTGAAATTGGAAAGCTATTATCTTCTTCTTCTGAGTCTACATGCATCCGTACCACATTCCTGGTATAGTGTTATAGAGCGTGACAGGTATACCAGAAAATTAACATGGACTAGTGTAAACCTATTGTAGACTTCTTTTCCCTTGCTAGTTGTGATAATTTTTTGGTGATACATGCTCATTGAAGTTTCTTGCCGTACTTTCTATTGTCTTACATACATGTTTTGATAAGCAGAAGCTATCGATAGCTGGCGCAAAGAGAAACTGCAAGAACTCAGACAACTAACTCAAGAAAAAGGGGGGCAAAATTCATCCACTCTGCAAGAAGCTGGTTTGAGTTTTTCTGTGAAGCTTTTTGTGTGCTAAAATTAAGCAATGTAAATGCTGAACCCCAAGCTCAATGCTTGCAGGAATATTAATGAAGGCTTTGGAATATGATTGGGCTGTGCTGTCAGAAGACATAGGCCTCTGGATACCCACAGAATACATTAACCAGGAACACGATGATAAGCCCAAGGGTGAACCAGAAGAGTCTGGTAATTGTATCCCCTTGTTCCTATCACCCATTACCTAATCCCCTCTTTTCATTTATATAAAGACCTGAAGTTGTTAATTTCGGGTTGTTTTGCCTGGCAGGCCGGTCCCACCAGAATGCAATGCAGATCTTCATACCGACTATGACGGGGCTGCTGTAAGATGGGGGCTAACCCACCATTAGGAGAGTGCAGCCGACTGCTGCCAGGCATGCCTTGACCAAGCCAAATATGCAAAGCCGGGTGAAAAAAAGTGCAACATTTGGGTCTATTGCCCAGCTGAGATGGGTTGCTACTCTCCCGATATCTATGAACACAAAAATCAGGAATGCTGGCTCAAATATGTAAGAATAAGAACACAATTTACGTCTATTCTCAATTAGGTTTGGACTTGAGGGAAACTGACTTGTTGATCGTTTGACTTGCAGGGCGAGAAGCCGAGATTGAATTTTAAGGATAAGTATTCTGAAGCATATAGAAACTCCCACCCGAATGCACCGCTAGTTGTTCCCTGGGTATCCGGTGTTGTTCGTACTTGATCGGGTTTTACTAGCAGTTTTTAGCTTGCAGCCTGGAGGTTTACAATTATAAGAAGCTGGGGCTGCTCCAACCGTTGGATCGTGATCTGGCAGCTTTTGACTCCATGGTTTTCTTTTTGTACTGAGAGATAGTTGAGAGGTATGATTTATCAGAAGCCAATTTTTTTCTAAAATGCAGACTAGAAGTGTTGGCAATGGTGATATCTGAAGTTGTACAAAAAATTTCCAGGGCGAGTTCAGTCATTATCGATTAACTTAGAATATATATTTGTAGCTGGATGGATTTTTGTAGGGAACTGATTTTGGGTGGAGCGCAGATATAGTCTCACTAATTTGTTTTGCAGTACTCTTATTGGTTTGTTCAAGCTAAAATAGAAAAAAAAAAGATTTTAGCTTAAAATTCCTAAATCGTACTCTTGGTTATCTTCTATACCTTTAAGCTTTTCTGTATGTGAAATTTGAGGTCCTCTGCAAAGGTGGAAGATTCTTGATCCAAATGAAGTGAAATTTGGTACAATTGGATAGATGCTTGCTCTAGCTGTTGCACTCTTCGACTATCATCCAGATTAACTGCAAAACATAGACAACACATCTAGTGAACAAGTTACATTAGGAAATAAGTTCTTAGAGACGAAAGGCTTGTTCATTACAGATTTGTCTTAATTTATTTGGACAAAACGATTCCAATTGATGGTCTTGTGTGACTGTTGGTATTATCCAGCATTCACAATGTACTCTTTAGACAGTATTTAAGAAACAGTTTATCAACGTATCAAGTTATTTGCTACTTATTCTGTTTTTGAAATATGTTGTTTTGCCTTTTGCAATTACTTCACGATATTGCTGAAGCTTAACAAGCAAGGTTTGCTACAAAGGGCTCATGGGAAGGCAAGAGTACTCCAATTCTAAACTAGTACCCCGAAGCAGTGAAAATTTTGATAGTGCTGTGTGGAAAATTTGATAGCGCTGTGTTGAAATTAAGAAGATTAATAATAATGTCATATGTAAAAGTGTGAGATAGTGGGTTATTTATAGTAGTTTGAGGGGTGCATTTCAACCAAACTTGTAGGCAATTACTCATTGTAAGTGGTTGTTCTCTTTGTCGTTATTTTTGTACCAACAACCACTCAATGTGTTAAGAGTTTTGATAAGTGGAATTTAGTAGTGAATTATGTGTTTAATTGTCATTATAAATATTAGTTTTTTATTGGTTTTGTGAGAAAATGTGGAGAAATCAGCTTCTGGTCGCAACCTGTTGAGGACAGTCGCAACCTGGAAGTTTCAGCAGCTTTTGGTGCGAAAATAAAAAGAAAAAGTGAAAGGAAAAAGACAAAAAATAAGGCAAGTGAGTGAGAAGGGATTGATGTGATATCTGACAATTGTAAAGTGGGAGGTGATTGTACTTTTTAAACTATTCTATTGTTTATTAACTTGGCTCTCATTAAGTCACATAGGCTCTTTATTCTTAGACTAGTATTTTAGATATTTTGGAAGATATTTAGGGATGGAAATAGAGAGTAAAGAGGGATTCGAATTTTAGATCTAAAAAATCTTCTTCTCCTTCTTTTTCTTGAAACTTGCAGCAACTTTCTCTCTTCCTCCAGAGCTTCTTTGTAAATATTTATGTAATATAGTCGCAGCCTGCTTCGCGACCTCCTTTTCAACAGCTTGTCGTACCTTCCAAGAGTATTGTAATGATTTCCTCCTTTTATGTTTATGTGTTGAATGTGATTTTTGGTTTGGTTGTTTATTTGTGAACTCATATTGCCATGGAAACCTGATTAATTTCCTATCTTAGCTTTACTATTAAGAACCTCGGGGAGACATAGTAGAGATTGAAAATCAACTAAACACATGTATTTGCATGAAACTTAGCTGAGATTGTGAAGCATGTTGGGGGAAACCTGGAGCCATTACCATTAATCATGTTTAGTATGTCACAAGCTGGAGGAACTTGTTAGAGTACATCTGTTGTAGGTTACGGTTCTTTATTCTGTATGTCACAACCTAGTAATCTGTGGTTGATTGTGTGCTTGAGGAAACACTCTTAAATGAATTTAGGGCCCAAATTCATGTATTGCCATTGCGATAAGGACCGAGAGGAGACTTGCTTTGGTGAGAATCACAAGCACACACACATTAACCTTGAGATTGCTGGGGTGAACACCCTGCTACCGAGAGGAGATAGGTTGCGTGCTGAGGGTTTTAGCTTTAGGTTAAATGCTCAACTGAACGTAATGTAAGGTTATTTGACTTATTAAGGACCGAGAGGAGACGTAAGTTAAAGTGGCCTTAGAAACCAAGTAAGTACTGAGAGGAGATCTTGGGGAAATTAGGTTGAAATACCTTGGATCTATGTTCTTATACAGGTTGTGTGTGTATTTGAGTTAAGGGACCAAATTATCTACTTGTGGAGTTAGGTTGTGACAGTAGCTGTTTGTAGTTAGTATTTTTATATTTCTACACTTAGTTTAGGACACCCACAATCTACTTATAAGAAAACCTTTCACCCAATCTATAGGAAGATCTCACTTTCTTTTAGCTTGCTCCTTGTGGATACGACCTTGTGCTCACCGAACTACAACCGATCCTTGTGCTCTTGCTAGGTGTACCTTTAGATAGAAACTGTAAACCCTAACCTCTTCCTTTAACGATTTAAACAAACACAGAAACTAGTAAAAACTGTAAAAACACACAGATATAAAGTGCTTCCACCCGTAACTCAGTGACGAGGGGGTGTACATGCACTGTGAAGTGTAGGAGCAGCTTTATTAGTTAAGGCAACTGAAGACCTGGCAAAAAGGTACAAGAGTACAAGATCAAAGCTAATGTCTTAGGAAAGTATACAATCAATCATACACTCTCTGTTTCTATCGATGAAACGATAAAAGAAAAGCTAGAAACTAGAGCCGAAACAAATCTATCAACTACGGCAAACATAGTTAAGAAAACACGAAGTAAAAGAGGGAGAGATCACCGCCTT
The DNA here is from genome assembly GCA_948291685.1 of Euphorbia celastroides. Classification (NCBI taxonomy): domain Eukaryota; kingdom Viridiplantae; phylum Streptophyta; class Magnoliopsida; order Malpighiales; family Euphorbiaceae; genus Euphorbia; species Euphorbia celastroides. The sequence continues at coordinate 3,866 of CAOJBJ011966130.1, read as the reverse complement.
TCAAGCGGAAAAGCAAATCGGGCAAAGGAGAGCACAAAATCGCCAAAGAGAGCAAGACGCCAACTACGGCAAACCCATCATCGACAGAAGCCCAATCCAAGAGCACTTTGAGCAGCACCCAACACTTGAATTTCGAAACATAAAATTAGCATGTGATGAATCAAGTAGTTTTCACTTTTTTTTTTCAATTCATGAAGAATGGATCTCAACAGTGATACTGTAGAATACTCAAGTACGAAAATTAGAATTCGTTATCTGGTTAATTTTGATTTGCCACATAAGTAGACAAAATCTTCCCTAGTCGTTTTTTGTGGATTGAAGTTTCGATAACGTTGTCAATGTCATTCAATGTTGATTTGGAGAACTTATTCATTTGATGATTTAGAGTTCTCTGAAAGAGGTAATCGTGGATCTACAACATAACAATTTAAATTTATTTGAAAATTTAAAACATAAGTTCATAATTATAAACATAATATCATTGTTTAATGTTATGTTTTTGTTTATGAATAATAATATGCGCATATTAGTTCTCGTTTTTTCTTACTACCAATAATTGTTATTTACTAATCATTACTAATTCATTGTCAATACTTTTTGCTGTTATAATTCTTCTCGACTTTTATTAACAATATCAATTGAAATTTGTCATAAAATTAATATCATTCTTTTCTCCATTTTTTAAAAAATTTGGCCAGTTTATAATAATAACAAAGGAAAATTGTAGCAAATACTATAGAAATGAATTGTGTTTTTAATTTACTATGAACGAGGTTTTTTTATAAGAATACCACATTTTTTACAAGAATACTAAATTTTGAGGTTTTGGTGTTTCCTCGTCTCATCCTTTCAAAAGAAATGGTCCCCATTACCCCTCTCTTAATTAATATTGGTTTTCAAATTTTAAACGATCATATCTCTCAAACCGTTAATTTTTTTGATACGATTCTTTAGAATATTTTATTTGTTATATTTTTATCTTTAAAACAAGATCCACAGTGATATATTTTTTACGAACTTTTTAAAAAGATATAACACTTTTGTAAAAGTATTATCTCACCTTCCAGTAAGGTATATTACTTTTACACTGTTGTTATAAAAGTATTATCTCAATTATTAAAAAGATATAACACTTTTGTAAAAGTATTATCCCATCTTCCAGTAAGGTATATTACTTTTACACTATTATTGTAAAAGTATTATCCCATCTTCAAGTAAGGTATATTACTTTTACACTGTTGTTATTTAAGGATTATCCCATCTTCTAGTAAGGTGTAACACTTTTACACTGTTCTTGTAAAAGTTTATACCAATTATTAAAAAGTTATAATACTTTTACATTATTGTTATGAGAGTATTATACCAGTGTTAAATAAGGTATAACACTTTTACACTTTAATTATAAAAACTAACACTTTTGTACTTTTCCTTCTTCTGAAGGTTCCTTCATTGGCATCTTTGGAGCATTTTTGTTTTATTTCATCTTCCAATTTCCGATGAAATGTGTGTTCATTACAGCTAGAAATAAATTGCTTCTTATTAATTCTTATATGATTTTACTTCTTAATTAATTAAGAAAACTCCAGAGATATGTAGTGATCCCTTTTCTGGTTATCTTTTGTGGTTCATTGATTTGCTTTTTTCTTAGGTTTTATTTTTCTAATCCTTAAATATTACTTCCTTGGGTACCAGCTAGGTCGTCATTTGGATATTATTTCTTGAATTTTTTTTTTCTTGTTTTCCTTTGCTATGGCCGACAATAACCAGTCTACTCCATCGTCGGTTGCTACTATGGCAATTATTTCATCACCACCAGCCTTCGTTGAGGCTTCTTTGCCGTCGGCAACTGCTATTCTGCCACTATTTGACGCATCGGGTCCTGCTCTAGCTCTCCTCCCCAATCTCAAATTTCTTTGCCTTATATTCTATCTGATTTCAAGTCCAGACGCCGCTTCTCATCCCGTACTCCAGTTCAAAGCCAGTGCTTTTCCACTTCATCTTAATCCTATAAAATCATTTTGAATCCTGTAAAAGTAAAATTAATTATCTAGAGAACTTAGATTGTGCTCTTTTTCTAGTTATTTGTAATTATCCCAATAACAAAAAGGGAAATCTCATCCCTCAACAACTTAGTATGGGCTCGAACTCCAGAATTACAACTTAAATTTTGTTAGGGAATTTAATTCAATTATCACTTTTTTGTATGTTTATCTGAGCCCATGTAATAAGGACTTTTTTATTATTTGTATATCTCATTTCAACTTTTTAATTATCCAAATAACAATTTTTTGTCTTCTCTGTACAACACCACGTGACAGTCCCCCTCCCCCAAACATCACATTCTCTCTCTTAATTAATTTAAATTTCAAAATTTAAAATCGTCATATCTCTCAAGCGATTAATTTTTAGAGTCGATTCTTTAGGATATTTTGAATCGTGTTATTTTTATCCTTAAAGAAAAATCCATATTGATATACTTTTGAGAAAAAAATTTCAAACATTGTAAAACATGTTATATCACATGTATAACATTTTATATTGCCTGTATAACGTGTTATATCGCCTATATAGCATGTTATATCGATGTATAACATGTTATATCAGTGTATAACATGTTTTATCGCATGTATAACATGTTATATAACTTGTATAACATGTTATATTCCATGGATAACATAACATACAATGATATAACATATTATATCACTTGTATAACATGTTATACAGTGATATGACATGTTATATCATTGTACAACATAAAGTTTCATATCCCGATGCATCTTAAGTGGATCAAAAGCTAAAAAAATCAAGTAAAAAGAGAAACAATCAACGAACTAGTACAAAAAAAGAAAAGATCTCAACATTCCAAAAAAGAACATATCTCAACATGTTTTTCTTTTTGTAAATTATTTTGGTGCTAGTTTGAAATTACAGCGAATTCTGCCTTCTCCAAATTGATTAAACCATTGCTTCTCTCTTTACTAATGAAGATGAATTCCAAAAAGAAATAGCAATTTATGAAGAGATGGAGTCATGGAGAGGAAAAAAGTGGCGGCTTCCCCATTTTTTGGTCTTCGGTGACGGGTGGGGGTTTTAGCTTTTCAAGTAGTCTGTACGCTGCTAGGCCCATAAATAAAATTGGAAAATTGGATGGAAATTGAAAACTCAAACAAAAATTTGAAGAGGAAGAAGGGAGAGGCTGGTGGCGTCGCAAGAAAAGAAAGGGAGAATAAAAATGAGGTTTAGTCTTGTGCATTTGCCTTAAATCAATATGGGATTATGAGAGCAAGATCAGTGGTGATGGGGAAGGAGTCGCCGGTGAAGGCGCTGGGAAAGGAGTCATCGACGCCAAAGCTAGGGTGGGAGACAGAGTAGGGGCGTTCAGAGATGGAGTGGGCACCAGAGCTAGTGAAGAAAAAGGCATAAAGAACGATTGATGGGTGTGGAGAAGAATTGTGTTATTTGAAAAATTGGATTTGTAAAACTTGCTATTTGGATAATTAAATAGATAGGCTTAAATTATTGAGAAAATGAAATGATGATCCTTGCTATGGTTCTAAATCTCTTTCAATTATTAGACTAATTATAACATTTGCCACTATATATTGTCATAAATTATCAATACTTATCCCTTTTTTAACGGGAAAAAGGACCTTTATAGTAAGGTTGTAAATGAGTCCAAGCGAGTTAAGTTGAGTTTAAATTGAACAAAACACGAGCTCGACTGATAGGGGTCATTTTGACCCTATCTTTTGACTGATTATGGCTCAAACTTTGGTGTGATTTTAATTGTTTTAAGTGTTAAGTTGCATGTTTGTAGTATGTTTTGCTTTAGTTGATCTTTTGAGTGTTTTGTAGGATTTCCT
>CAOJBJ011965670.1:0-20829 GCA_948291685.1 Euphorbia celastroides | reverse complement strand
TTTGCCCCTACTTTACAAACTCAGTCACAATTTACTATTGATATAAATCAAATTTTATATATAATATACTAATCTAAACGGTTTGGGGGGGACAAAATACCAGAATTGCTAAGGTCGTCGGCGGCTCGGGGGGGACAACTGACCCCGCCGGCCCCCCCTCCCTCCGTCCCTGTTTCCCCAACAACCTTACCGCCGTTGCTAATCCCTTTCTTAGATAACTCGCTCTTTAATCCACTATCATTAACACTAACAACTTCATCAAGTAACTCTTGGGCCGCCTTCAAGTACTTAGAGCTCAACACCATACCGGATCCTCCATTTGTAAATTGTAACACCCGACCCGGGAGAAACCGAACGGCCCGGTACACTCATTGGATCCTCACCCTTTTGCCCGTAGCCCGGCTGCTGCTGTGAGGAGAGAGAGAGAGCGAGAGCCCCCGCTGGGCGCGTGGATTTTCACTCGCTGGCGGCGCGTGGTCGGCTGGGTTGTAGAGGTTGTAGCGAAGCCGTGGTACTAGCCCATGCAAGGCTGAAACATCATGGGAATTGGGGTCCGAAGGGATGCCGACAAACTGGTGGGAGTTGGGCGGCGCGTGGGAGAGGTGGGGAGGCGGGGAGAGGTTGCCGGCGGCGGAGTTGAGGAAAACGAGGTTGCTGATCGGTGGAGGCGGCGGCGCGACGGAGTATTGGACGTAAGTAGGGTTCATTAAGACAAGGGTTTGAAGGCCTTCGGGTGATGTCTGAATCTCAGCTGGGTTGCCGTGAAAATACGTCGCCATCGAGAAATCGGGATTTTGTTGGTTCGGATTTATAGTCTTTAAATAATCTCAACTCTGGAAAAATGAAAAAGACTTCGTCAGTTTGCTAAACTTCACATCCACATATCAAATATCCACACAATTAATTGAATTTCAAAAATTCGAAGAAAAAAACAGTTTTGATTCCATTTTCTTCACTAGAAAGGCATGAGAACAAATACAAAAGTCAGTAATTTGCGCACTAGGAACTGATGAGTATAGTTTCATAAACAAGATAGATACAATTACCTTCAAGTTGTGTCTGGATTTGGACATCAACCCATCAAATGAAACTGTCGGTCTGCTAATGTAAGAAAAAGAATGAAAATTCAGACAATTCAACAAATTTACTGAAGAAGTGAATTTTGAGCAAGAAGAAGAAGAGAGAAAGAAAAGGGAGATAGAAGTGAAGCAATGAAGCTTTTATAGGGAGGGAATTGAATATAGTATTAGTATTTTTATATAATTGAAACCTATTGTTTTGATGAAAATCTGAGTGTGCACGTGCTTTATCATATGATCATCTGCACATATTTAAAGGAAAAAAAAAGGAAGAATTTTACTTTTTTGGTTGCAGTGACCTAAAAAATCAAAATTGAAAGGGAGGAAGAAAGCCATGTACAGTCCAAAGTATAAAAGAAAGTTATATATCAACAAAACAAAAACTAATCTCTTTGTCTATTTATTTATTCAAAGATCTGATCTTTCTTTTTCCCTGCCATTCTCCTAAGTGAAAAGGTAAGATAGATATATAAGTGTGAATTTTAATTATGTTTAGTGGATTTGTTGATTCTGGAAGTCAAAGTTACCAATAAACAGCTAAAAGCAACTGAAACGGTTGTTATCTAGGAAGTACGGAAACATAAACCGACACAAAACGAAAATGAAAACTAATACTAGAAAACGTCATTTCTTAAAGAATATAGGTTAGGAAACTTGGGAAAAACATGTCATCTATGTATATGTCAACTAAAGGGATTGTTCAAATTATTCAGTCCTCGTCCATTCATTATATAAAGGTTTCTTTTTTTTTTTTTGTGATTTATAAGGGTTTCTTTTTTAAAATGAAAAGATTGGGATTTTGAAAGTGTGTCAGAACTATATGCAACAAACAGCTCATAAACGAGGAAACGTCTTCTTCCATTGCCAAAAAGGTTACTCCTTTTTCTTTAAAATTATATTATAAATAAAATAAGTTAAAAAATTGTAGCACAGTTAGTTTAGTTACCCATTTTTGACATGTAAATTATAGAGTTATGTTGACATTTTAGTAAATACATTGACTAGAGGCAAAAAATGAAAAAACTTTAATTTGTGGCTAAATTCTGAATAGAATAAGAATAACATTCAAATGCAATAGTACTTGTAAATATTACTCAAAGTTTTGTACTCATAAACAAAAATGTTTTTGTAGTCTGTCAGCTACATAGTGTGTTTGTTGTTATTGATAATCTTCTATATTTTATTAGTCCTTTTTAAAAGAAGTTATAATTAAACATGTATGTATAGATATTAATTAAACCCAATATATAAACAAAAACAGCTGATGAAAATATTGAAAAAGGAAAAACTAAAGAAAGAGATAGTGTTGATAATGGTAATGATTATGAGATATGTGGAAAAGAAAATAAAGATGGATTGATGGAAGGTGAGATGGTCCCCTTTTGCTTCATTTCAATAATAAATATCTTTTTGTCCTTTTCCTTGTTTTCATTATTTTTATTTAATTTTGTTTGAAAATATTATTTTGTGGGCTTGATTACCGAGTTTTTGAGATGATTAAGTGAAAAACCCAACCACTTCTCAACACCTATTTTGCATACTTTGAGCAACTGTTTCAGAATCCTCTTCCCCGTCAAGATTGTTATTTTATAGTTTTTAGATATAAAGTTATTTTATGAAGTTAAAATAATTGTTATTTTCTAGGCTTTAAGAAAACCAAATTGAAGTTTTTTAAGATATATATTCCAATTCAATATAGTAGCATAATTCATTAAAACCCAATGAATGGTTGAGATTGTCTCAACTTTACAATTTTAGAGGGTTTGACTTTAAAGAATCCAAATCCTATATGCAAAAAAGTTTAACTTCAATTTGGTTCAGTTAACAACAGTGAAAAAACTTAGTTCTGTGGAAAAGGAACTGGATTTTATCCATTGACTTTTAGTCAAATTGTACACATCCAATGTGTTGGTGGGAGGTCTTGAGTTGTCTTTTCAAAGATTTACTAATTACTATTAAAAAAAAAAAGGAACTGGATTCTTGATAATATGGTTAGTAACTATTTATATCATTCCAACAAAATGTTAATTCAACATAACACAAAGTTTTGTCAAAGCAAAAATATGTTTTTAGATAATTGAAACATAATAGCAACTTCTAAAATTTGTTAAAAAAAATTCCATTTTATAACAATGTCGTACTGCTAATTTTCTATATGATGAGCAGCATGAAATAATTTCTTTTCTGGTACATATCAATTATTAGTAGCAAAATTTGTTTCACATGAAGTTATAATCCCGTATTATGATATGATTAGATTAAAATATAATAAGGTTATAACAGGTAAGAAAACAAAAGTTTATTGACAACAAATATATCCATAAATAATGAAACCTTATATATAATTTTAAACAAGTATATAATATTGGTATTTGAAAAATACTTTTCTATCGCCATCAAAACAACAATGATAATGCAGCAAAGAACTTCCTGATGTTATCAGTCTTTTTGCTTCAATACAGGACATGTTCATCACATCATAAGATAATTCATTTTCATAAAAAAGACCTAAATTTCTCTTGAACTTTCGGTATGTTGTTTTTTATTTATTTATTATTTAATTTTGAAGAAATTGAATTTCAAACCAAAGCTCCTAACCTTCACATTAAAAGGTATATCAATTGAGCTAATACACAATTGATTTTAATATGTTATTTATGTCTTCCAGAATTGTTGAAGCTCTTAATTTGAGATGGTTTTTGTCATATTTTATAGAATAAAACAGAATAATTGTTGCTTTTTTTTACTTTTTTTCACGTAAAAATCACACGTTATGTTAATGCAAAAGGTATTGTTTAATACTTTCTTCATTCCTTTATGTAAGTCGTTTGATGAGTCATTTGTATAATAACTTAGGATTAATTAATTATGCATATAAAATATCAAAATTGGTCATGTATCTTAGTAATCAATAAAAGTCCCTCCCATATTAAACTCTCTTCAATTATCATATTTTTAAAAGTTGTTGTGGAGTAAATATTGATAAATTAGGAATAGTTGTGAAAAAATTTCGAAGAAAACAACTTAGGCCATGTTCTCTTAACCTTCAATTTGGTTCAGTTCAGTTCAGTTAAGGTTCATTCAGTTCAATTATGTTCAGTTCAGGTCACGCCCATTAATTTTAATTGAAAAAGTAATGTAAACAAATTAAGTTCAGTTAAGTTCAGATTCATTAAGTTATGTTCAGTTCAGGTTTTAGAAGTTGAAGAGAACAAGGACTTACATAAATAAACAAGAAAAAATGATGCAAACTACATACATAAAGGAATGGAGAGAATATCAGGGGATTTTTTTTGCAATTTATTATTCTTATTCTTCTATTTATGATATAAATCCCATATTTTTATTACACCCATTAACTGATCCCACATATTAGTGCACATATTTTTTAATGCCTTTCATGCAGTACAAATTTGTGAATTTTTAACTGTGTTGTGATCCCTTAAATGCAGGTGCACCAGAGTCTTCATTAAAGTTGGGAAATTTCATCAAAATTTTCAAGCCTAGATTTTAAGAGTGTAATTGACCATGCATGCGTAGGCAATTTCAAATAATTAGATTTTATTGTAACGTTCTTGGCGGCTACAAACATCAGTTAGTTTCAATAATTTTAAAAAAATTGAAATAATGATAAGCCAATAATTATTTTGACTTGGTCAATTGTGACATCAAAATAATTTTTTTTATTTTCGTACTTACAGTTTCTTTACTGAAAGAAGAAAAACTTAATTTGTTCTATGGTGACTTTTTTTTTTAAGTTAATTTTATTTTGTCCTCTATCACCATTAAATTAATAGGATGAAATTCGATCCAATGGTAATAGTGACAAAGTAAGAAAAAAACAAAGTCACCATAACCTTCACCTCGCATACATATCCAGAAATTTAGGTTCAATATCAAACAATAGGCAACATCCTATTCACTTAAATAATCTCATTTATTCAATTCTAGTAAATCATAAAACTATATAGACACGATAATAAAAACATAAATGTTTTTTTTAAACTTCTGATGGAACGATGTATTCCACTAACAGAATAATAATAATATAAATGTTAATAATTAAGTTAATGTTAGAGCTGAAATGTTTATCGTGTTTCATATTAAAGAATAATGAATATGAATATGAGTTTTGTTATAACCTACTTATAAATAACCTAATTAGATTCGATTCTCGGTTTCTTAGGTTTTTTACCATTTGAACCGAGAACCGGATCTAATTAGGTTATTTAAACTAATTATTTGAAAATAATTATTTGAAAATATAGTAGTAGTAATTTTTTAGACTTAATTTTGTCATTTAAACTTCTAGTTATGTCGAATTAGACTTGTAACTTTCATTCGTATTTTAACTTTGAATTTATTTATGTAGTTAGATTTAAATTAATATCTAGTGTTTGTAATTTTATGAGTTCGATACTTGTTAGATTTAAATTCGGATTGGATCAATCTTCAACTAAACTAGATTATTTATTTAAGTTTAGTTCAATTAGGTTTTGTTCTTATTCAGTTTGATTCAGAGAATAAAAATTTTCTTATTTAGTGATCGGTTAGTTAGATTTGGATTGATTTGGTTCAGTTTCGACGGAATGCACACTCCTAATCAAATGTTGCATATATGTCATTTATCAAATAAGCAATTTTATTATATGAGATATTAAAGTAATGCTATAGTTGCATAACAGGAAAAAAAAAGTTTTCATATCGGTTAACTTATAGTTCATATCTGTTACTTGTATTTCTTTTTCGGAAAAAGGACTCTCTAAAATTGAATCTAATGATTGAGATTTAATGATTGTTGTTTGTGAGGTCTACAATACATTAAATTTCAACCATTAAAATTCAATAAATTGTTAAGATTACTCCAATTTCGCAACTTTACAAACTTTTTTAACTCTAAAGAATCTTAATCCTTTTTTTTCTAAAGAATTTTTTTTATACTATTAGATATTTTCTTAATTAGTAAGTTGGTTGGGACATAAAAGTGTATTAACGTGCAATAACCACCATAATGTGGTGGTGGTGACCTATTAATGTCATTTTCAAGTAAATTGATAGACACTTGTCAAATTAGCAGCTACTGATCCATAAATCAATTTGCTTTAAATCATATTTTAGTAGCATTTCTATAATTATTGTCTAATATGTGTCGATCTTAAGAGAAAAAGTCATTAGCCACTTTGATGCTGACTTATCAAAGTTATCATAGCTTTTAAAACATCAATGAAATGATTATAAAAAAAGGCATCAATGAAATCCTTTTAAGAAATATCATGAATTACTAAAACATAAGTAGCTAATTTTTAATAATTAATAATTTATAAATTAACCCAGCAAAAAAAAATTCCCAGCAAAAATATAATTTATAAATTAAGGTGTTATTTGGTTTAACTGAACTTGTTTGGTACTGGAAAATAATTGTTGAAAGGTTTCCTATCACTTATGTAGAGTTATGTATATACTTAAGGGCCAGGTTTGTTTGTATTGTTATCAATTTATTATTCTGATTGTTTAGTATTGTTGTTAACAACTTTTTATTTACAATACATTTAAAAGTAATTATTTGATAGCAAAAAAATATTAGATAAATTTTAGAGATAGACCATGCATGCCCCATAATGGCGATTAAATAGCCCATTTTCTTCATAAAAAAACCAACCCAATTTGACAATCAAATTAATTGGAACATATCATATCAAATAATACAATTAGTAATTTCAGGTTCAACCCTTTTGAGCTAAAATTAACTAAATTAAATTAAATATAAATTTATAAATACGTAAAATTGAATCCGTGAACTAAATTGGATCGAGTCAATTGCAGCTAAAAAGTACATTGCCTTAATTTTTTAGGACAAAATACAAAAACATGTCATGTGTTTTGATTGAGTTTCAACACAAGACATGTGTTTAAGTGTTTTTTATTCATAAAAAAAGGTCTTTGATTTTAAAATATTTGATTTTATTCATTAATATTTTTATTAACTAAAATTTCATAACAAAATCAACATGACTTTTCCCATTTTGTGACATAATTTAGTATTATAAAACCTTTATTTATTGACTTTCTAAAAACACAAACTCATATTTTGAAAAAAATAATAACATATACTCCATTTTAAAATTAAATTAAAATATAAAGCATGTTTTTATAATTTGCTCTGAGCCATTGAATATTCTCACATCCCTTTTTTTTCTTATGACCGATCATATATGACTGATGATATGAAACTAGTAAGTGGAATATATTATATGTATAATTAATATGATATGTTTTGTAGCATTCAATCATGGGATCTTTAAGCTGTCTCTTTTTTTAATAGTTTCCCATTCTTGTGACAAGAAAATGACTAGCATAAAAATGAAGCATTCACTTGAAAAGCTTTGAGATTTTACAATTACAAATGATATTTTAAGAAAATATATATTATTAATTTGTGTGGTTCAAAAGGAGACATATCATGAAACTAATGTAACAAAGGTGTGAAAGAAAGAAAGAAAGAAAGAAAATTAAAATAATTAGTGAGCTACCTATACCATCATTATCGTCATCCCGTAATTGGATTAGGAACTTATTAATTAAATTAAGTAATGATATTTCAGCGAATAAAGATGATGGCGTGGATACCTGTAATACCTGTACTCTATAATATAATTTTTTACTGTTTTAATATATTTTCTGAAATAAATTATTTGTTTTCACAATAAATCGAGACAGCGCCAAAATTGAATATTATATAAGGTATTGTGAAAATCTGTTACTTTGAAAGAAATATAAAGGATGTTGATATGAGATTTAGCCAAGTTTACGCAGTTTAACAAATTTCGATCAATTAATAGAAACAAAACTAAAGCAAAAACAACACCAGTGATTTTATAGTGGTCTCTTGAGAGGTTTTAAGCCCTCAGACTAATCCAGTGTTAGAGCGAGCAATTTTATTACCAAAAGGGTACTAAAGACTACAGCAGAGTATACAAGAATGTTCAAGACTCAAAGAATAACCAGATCAAAGTTACCATCCACAAATCCAACGAGAACAACTCTAAAACTACTGCGATTACAGAAATCGAAACAATCCTACAAGATTATAGGATTAGATGAACTTTACCCTTTCAAAACACCGCTAAACTGAAATCCTTCATTCTTCTTCAACTAGAATGATCTATCTCCTGAAAACTTTTTCAGTAGCCAAACAAGAAATTGAGAGAGAAAGCTTTAGGGTTTTTTTCTCTTCGCACAGAAAAACAGTGTAACTGAATGAATTAACCTCTGGCCGATAAAGTGAGCTTATATAGGTAGGGTAAATGGTTTCCGTCAATACGCAGCGTTTTGGCTGCTCTTCTAGTTGGATTGGGTTGCAACTTGGATCTGGGTCATGGGCTTGGGCTCGTCTCACGAACCAGGGACAACATTTATTCCCAATGTTCTCCACCTTTGGCCCTTGGTTCCACAATTTGGTAACAAGATCGCTTCAAGCCCTCTTAGGTCAGAAAAATTACCTGACATTTGAAGTACTGCTTGACTTTGGATCAAACAGCACCATCCCCATTCAAGTGAGACCAACCTGAAACTTATCCATTGAAACAACTTTAGTGAACAAATCAGCAAGATTCACACTTGTGTGAATCTTAACAACAGAAATATCACCAGAGTTAATTATGTCTCTAATAAAATGAAGTTTAACATCAATATGTTTAGTTCTCTCATGATACACAGAATTCTTACACAAATGAATGACAGATTGAGAATCACATTGAATATTTACATTATTCTGGTTAAGTCCTAGTTCAGTTAAAATAACCTTTAACCAAAAACCTTCTTTGACTGCCTCTGTCAAAGCAATGTATTCTGCTTCAGTAGTTGACAATGCAACTACATGCTGCAGACAGGATTTCCAACTGATTAGGTTATTGCCGACATTAAAACAATATCATGTGACAGACCTTCTTTTATCAAGATCTGCTGCATAATCTGAATCACAGAATCATTCAATTCTAACAGTTTTACCTTTTGCACTTCTATAACACAAGCAAAGACTAGAATTACCATGTAAATATCTTCCTAACCATTTGACAGAATTCCAGTGTGTTTTATTAGGATTTGACATGTATCTACTAACTAGACTGACACCATAAGCTATATCAAGTCTTGTACAAACCATGGAATACATATAAGAACCAACTACATTTTGATATGGACCATTTTTCATAAATGCAACCTCTTCATCATCTAATTTCTCCTTAGTCATACTAAGTTTAAGCTGAGCTCCTATAGATGTACTAACAGGTTTGTTATGATTTAAATCAAAGTTATTTAATACCTTCTCTATATAACTTTTATGTGACAGCACTAGATATCCTTTACTCCTTTTTCTGAAATGTCTATTCCTAATATTCTTCTTGCAGGTCCTAAATCGTTCATTTCAAACACAGTATTCAGTTTTTGTTTGAGTTTATCAATTTCAGCTTTACTTTTACAAGTAATGAGAATATCATCCACATATAACAAGAGATAAATCCATTGATTATTATTTAACTTGTTTTAATACACACAGGAATCAAATTTCCTTCTAGTAAAGTTAAATTTAAGCATAAACTCATCAAACTTTAAATACCACTATCTTGGTGATTGTTTTAGACCATACAAGGATTTCTTAAGTAAACACACATGGTTCTCAAAACCTTTTAAAACAGATCCTTCAGGTTGAGTCATATACAACTCCTCTTGAAGTTCTCCATGTAAAAATGTTGTTTCTACATCCATCTGTTCCAGTTCTAAATCAAACAATGCAACTAGAGAGAGAACTATTCTAATAGAGACATGTTTTACAACTAGTGAGAAAATCTCTTGATAATCTATACCCTCAATCTGAGAGAAACCTTTGGCTACAAGCCTGGTCTTGAACCTTTCTGGTTCAACTCTTGGTATAGGAGGTTTCCTCCTAAAGATCCATTTGTTTCCTATGATCCTTTTGCCTTCAGGTCTGGGTACAAGAATCCATGTTCTATTTTTACTAAGTGATTCTAATTCTTCCTTAATAGCCAGATTCCATTTTTCCCAGTCTTTACTTCTTTTAGCCTCGAAATATGATTTAGGATCATTTTGTTCAACACATTCAGCATTTAAGATTTAATACTCAATCAAATCTGAATAATTACAGTCATAAATCACATAAGCTCTAAACCTGGAAAGGAGTCTTGACTCTCTTCTTGGTCTCTGATTTATAGGTTGTATATCATTCTGATTATTATCTTGATTAACTACAAGTTCTTGATCATTCTGTAAATTTTCTTCAAGTTATTCATTATCAAAATCATTTACAGGATTATCAAGATTATCATTATCACCATTATGTTCATTATTAACAATCTCTCTATCTGTGTGAGTGAACTCCACCTCAAATGGTGAACTATCATGCTGAACAATGTTTTGAACATTTATAGACTTAGGAAACAAATTTTCATTAAATATTACATCCCTACTTATGATTACCTTATTCTCATTTAGAGACCAGAGTTTGTAACCTTTAACTCCATCAGGATAGCCAAGAACTAAACATTTCTTGGCTCTTGGATCAAGTTTTGACTCACTACTGTGAGCATATGCCAAGCAGCCAAAGGTTTTAAGATTATCATACCTAACAGGCTTATTATACCAGAGTTCATTAGGACACTTGTTACCTAAGGCGAAGCTAGGTGATCTGTTAATTATATAACAAGCAGTGACTGCTACCTCAGCCTAAGACCTATGAGCTACACCAAATCCAATTAACAGACACCTTACCTTATTAAGTATGGTTCTATTATACCTCTCTGCTACTCCATTTTGCTGAGGAGTATAGGTACAAGTCCTATGTCTAACTATGCCATGTTTTACACAGAACTCATTAAACTGAGTGTTGACAAATTCCAAACCATTATCAGTCCTTAAGGTTTTAACCTTTAAGTTAGTCTGATTTTCAACCATGGTTTTCCAATTCACAAAAGTATCAAACACATCAGTTTTATTTCTCAGAAAATATATCCATATTTTTCTAGTGTGATTGTCAATAAAAGTCACAAAATACTGACAATGTGACAGAGACAAAGACATAAATGAAGAACCCCACAAATCACTATGAACATATTCAAGTGGTTTACTTGAGTTACAGTCAGCAGATTTAAAACTCAGTTTGTGGGATTTACCTAAAATACAGACTTCACAGTTCTTTGACTTTATACCAGTCTTAATACTCAAGTTTCCAGTTTTAGCCAAAGTATTTAAACCTTTGTCTCCTATATGTCCTCGCCTTTTATGCCACATTTCAAAGTTATCAGAGTTTGACACATTACTACATGAGCCAGAAATAACAGTTCCTAACAAATGATATAAACCACCTCTAAGTTCACCTTTTAATAGGACCTTCTCATTTTTACATACTACAAGTGCTCTACCTTGAGCCTTGTAGTGAAAACCTTTGTTATTAAGGTAATTAAGAGATATTAAATTTCTGTTTATGTTAGGAACATATTTGACATTACTCAGACTGACTTTTAACCCATTTGCACATTGAATTAAAATAGTTCCACTACCTAGAATCTCACAAGTTGAGTCATTACCCATGAGGACTTTTTCTCCTTTGCTGAGTGTAAACTCTGTGAACCAATCTCTCCTAGGAGTTATGTGAAATGTACATCCAAAATCTAATATCCAGGAATCAAAATCTCTCATTTGACTGACAGTTAATGCTTCTACTTCATTATTCTCAGCCATGTTATTAGATTCATTTTAAGTCTGATTTTGATTATTCTTGGCCTCATTAGCAATTCTAATTCTACAGTACTTGGCAATGTGACCTTTCTTGCCACAGTGATAACAAACATAGGTCTTTTTTTACTTAGTTTGTTGGTCAGTACCATTAGAGTTAGAATTTTATTGATTAGTGTCAGAACTCTGCTTCTTATTTGATTTTTTGGACTTCTTGCCTTTTTGACCCTTAACAAATAAACCCTCACCATCTTGGTTCTTCCTAGGATCAAATTTTACTTCTAGTTCTTTTATTTTTAGAGCAGAGATTATATCATCTACATCCAAAGTTTCCCTACCATATTTTAAAGCCTCTTTAAGAAACCTAAACTTATCAGGTATGGCATTTAAAAGAACTATACACTGATCCTCCTCAGTTACAGTAACTAAACCACTTTCTAGTTCTATAACTAATTTTTGAAAATCATCATAATTTTCTTCTACAGTTTTCTGAGAGTTCATTTTATAGGTGAAAAACTGTTCTTTCAGATATGCTATTTTAGCTGTGTTGGCATTTTTATATAGACTCTCTAGTTCAGCCTAAGTTTTGGTGCAGTATCCTCTCCCCTAACTCTCCTAATAACATTATCTAAAAGATTTAAGATTATAGTAGAATAGGCAAGTTCCATCATATCTTCTTTTTCAGCTTGTGACATAGTTTCAGGTAGGTTTTCTATCCTAGAAAGAGCCCTAGCACATTTTTGTTGTACTAATACAGCTCTCATATTCTCTTTCCAGGTTGTGAAGTCACTTTTACCATAAAATTTGTCTAAGGTGACCTTAGCAACAGACATTTTAACTTAGTTGTTTAACCTAGCAGATATTTCTATCAAAATTAATGGCAATCAACAGAAAACACAGACAACAACAATCAAGAAACCTAGCTAGGAGCACTCAGGAGCAGCAAACAACAATCAGAGAATAGTGAAAGTGAACTTACAATGAGTAGTTTTTATACTCCACTTTCAGGAGTCTTCTTTCTCAGAAAAAAATAATCACACAGAGAATGAAAAGAAATACAGAGGAAAGATATTACCTATATGAAGCTCCACCTCGATTCAGAGAGTGAGAGTTTGTTTTTATCTTTCTCCTCGGTCTCCTTGATAGCAAATCAGAGTAGACTCAGAAACAATCAAGAAAAGAAATCTTAAAGATCACAAGAACCTACTATTTCTCAAATCTTTAAGTTAAAACTTACTGAATCTAATCCCAAATCAGTGCTCTGATACCAAATGATATGAGATTTAGCCAAGTTTACACAGTTTAACAAATTTTGATCAATTAACAGAAACATAACTAAAGCAAAAACAACACCAGTGATTTTATAGTGGTCTCCTGAGAGGTTTTAAGCCCTCAGACTAATCCACTGTTAGAGCGAGCAATTTTATTACTAAAAGGGTACTAAAGACAACAACAGAGTATACAAGAATGTTGAAGCCTCAAAGAATAACTAGATCAAAGTTACCATCCACAAATCCAACGAGAACAACTCTATAACTACTGTGATTACAGAAACCGAAACAAATCCTACAAGATTATAGGATGAGATGAACTTTACCCTTTCAAAACACCGCTCAGAAACTGAGATTCTTCATTCTTCTTCAACTAGAATGATCTATCTCCTGAAAACTTCTTCAGTAGCCAAACAATAAATTGAGAGAGAAAGCTTTAGGGTTTTTTTTCTCTTCGCACAGAAAAACGGCGTAACTGAATGAATTAACCTCTGGCTGATAAAGTGAGCTTATATAGGTAGGGTAAATGGTTTCCGTCAATACGCAATGTTTTGGCTGCTCTTCTAGTTGGATTGGGTTGCAACTTGGATCTGGATCATGGGCTTGGGTTCGTCTCACGAACCAGGGACAACATTTATCCCCAACATTCTCCACCTTTGGCCCATGGTTTCAAAATTTGGTAACAAGATCGCTTCAAGCCCCTTTAGGTCAGAAAAACTACCTGACATCTACAGTACTGCTTGACTTTGGATCAAACAATACCATCCCCATTCTGCTGAGACCAACCTGAAACTTATCCACTGAACCAACTTTAGTGAACAAATCAGCAGGATTCACACTTGTGTGAATCTTAACAACAGAAATATCACCAGAGTTAATTATGTCTCTAATAAAATGAAGTTTAACATCAATATGTTTAGTTCTCTCATGATACACAAAATTCTTACACAAATGAATGGCAGATTAAAAATCACATTGAATATTTACATTATTCTGGTTAAGTCCTAGTTCAGTTAAAATACCCTTTAACCACAAACCTTCTTTGACTGCCTCTGTCAAAGCAATGTATTCTGCTTCAGTAGTTGACAATGCAATTACATGTTGCAGACATGATTTCCAGTTGATTAGGTTATTGCCAACAGTAAAACAATATCATGTGACAGATCTTCTTTTATCAAGATCTGCTGCATAATCTGAATCACAGAATCATTCAATTCTAATAGTTTTACCTTTTGCACTTTAATAACACAAGCAAAGACCAGAATTACCATGTAAATATCTTCCGAACCATTTGACAGCATTCCAGTGTGTTTTATTAGGATTTGTCATGTATCTACTAACTAGACTAACACCATAAGCTATATCAGGTCTTGTCTAAACCATGTTATTTGTTGCGCATTTTTTTATGTATACATATACATTACATAGTCTATACATATGTTTTACATAAAAAAATTCCGAATTGTGTACAGACTGTTACATAAACTTTACATATGATTTACATATACAATACATATCTATTATATACTTGCAAATTCAATTCACATATTACACAACCAATACACTCTCATTACATGTAGTATACATATCATTCTCAATGTAAAAACATTTTATCGAACACCTTGTGTGCATCCTTCAAATATCATAATCTTCATCACAATTGCATCATCTTCACCATCATTGGATCTCAAAAACAACAACAAACAGAAAATCTAGCAAAAAAAAAAGAGAATCAAAGTCTCAAAAGAACCGAATGAAATCGAAATTGAGGCCGAAATCTCTCCGGTTAAATGCAGTTTTGAGGATTGCTAGATATTAGAATTGTTCAAAGCTAGTTTATTCAAATAACTAAACGCAATATCTGGATCAGATGCTTAGTATTGAACGCATGAAATCTAACCATACAATCAACGCATGGAATCTCTTTTAATCTTAATATAATCACAAGCTCCATCAAAATCAAAAGAAAAAATTAGTTGAAGTAATATACCAACGCTACCTGCACAATATGCATCGGGAGTTTCTTGACCGACTATAGGAATCAACATTGCCGCGTTTCTCGCAATTGCTCCGGCAAGTTTGTCGATACGGCAACTGAAATTGCAATTTTGAGTAGTGAGATTAAGCAACATTTGCGATGCTCTACGAATCTCCCTAAAACAAGAAATCGTTTCGCCTTCTCCCATCAAATTCAAAATCAATCGCCAAGGAAAACCGGCAACTCTTCGAATAGCCGGAAAAACAAGCATCGACAGAGAAAAAGGTTGGGGGAAGAGAAAAAATTGAAGAAGAAATCGCTAAAGAAAAATTGAAAAAAGAAAAAAAATCGCAGAGATGGTATGGAAAAGAAAGGAAAATACGGCATAAAAAACTGGATAAAGAATGGTTAATTAATAATATTTATAGGTTGTTAATTTTATAAATAATAAATTACAGGTATCATTTATGTAAATAAGTTTTCTGTTGGATAAATTATGTAAATAATTTGAAAATATTGTATATTGATATTAATTTTCCATATTAATATATCTTATTATTATATTAATTTCTTTATATTATATTTATAAAACAAAAGTAAAACTAATAAAAGAAAAGAGAAAAAAAATATAAAAAAGGTACTTTATTGATTTTTGTGAAATGGGTATCTTATATTTGGGGTACCCCATTTTATAGGGGACAAAATTTAGAGATCATTAGATTGAACATTTTCTCTAAAACACTCTATTATGAGTAATGGTTGGATTTGCTCTAAGTACGGTTCAAGTTTTTGCTTCCATTATCTTGCTTTTTAGTTTCTTGCTCCTATTTATCTTTCAGCAGAGTTAGTTTTCAAACTTTCGGTTCTTAGTTTGTTTACAACTTTTTCTTAAGTTTTATACAATTTACTTTCTGTTCTTTCAAAACATGATCTTTACTTCTCTTGCTATTTAAATTTCTTGCTCTTTGAATTTCACGTTCTTTACTTGGGAATTTATATTTCATGCTCTTAATGTTTTTCATGCGCTCATTAAAAACAATGTCTAACTAATTTTCCTTAGGCTTGGTCATGTAAGAGGCAAGACCAATCTAAAGATGGACCAAATTTGAGTACAATAATCCGCATGAAAACGTATGTACCAATCTAGATGCTTAAGGGTTCAATCCGTGAGACAGATCGTGAGTCTTTCCATTGGTCTAGCTAGCCATAGGTAAGTCTTGTTGATTCAGAATCTTACATCAATAATTGTGCTGGAGGAGAAAGGAGTAAGGACGGTCTTTCTTTCAACATCTAGACCGAAGAAAGGTAATCAATGCTTGAATGAGTCGTACTACATGTCGGTTAGGGCATGGGTTCTTCTAGATTTAACTATTGCTCATTCACGATCGACCAGGCGCAAAGTTGGGAGGCACGGTGAGTACGACGATAGTCACAACTCGAAGCATTGTGGTCATACGCTATAAGGAAGAACTGATAATAGACCAATATAACAAAGCATAGCTGGCATTAAAAAAAAAAAGCATAGATAGATCCTAGTGTGAATTAGCCCCCGTCCTGTAATCACTATGAAAATTGGTCTCATCATGAATTGGCTAAGTTTCCTTTTTATTGTTGTCTTTACTTTATTTTCACTTTATTTACTTGCATTATTTACTTTTACTCGCAATGCTCTTTATTTATTGTTTATTTATTTTTGTGCATTAATTATTTCAACCATCACCAACACTACGCTAGGTCACGTTAATAGGCTATTTAACAGGAATAATTGTACTAACCAGTGGCTTCCCCTTGCCGGAAACCTCCCTATATAGGGTCCGGTTCCTTTTCGCTCCCGCTTCTCGAGATTTCCGCTCCCCCTTGTTGATTGATTGAATCAAAGAAAAGAAGGAAAAAAAGAGAGTGAAGTGGAGACAAAGCTTGCCGGAAATTACAACAAAAATCAGTCCATATTTACACCGTAGTTGAATGGCCGAGTGCTTGAACGGCGGGCTGCTTGCGGTTTTTAGGGTTTTCTATTGGAGAAGATGATGTCTTTATCCTTCACATTTAGTTAAACGTGCGTTTTGGTTAATGGGCTTATGAATTACCATAGCTTAAAGCAAACTAGTGGGCCCAAACAATAAGTGACATAAACATTTTTTTTCTTCTTTATTTAAACATTATTAACATTCACAAACAATAGATTTCAAAGAGAAATCCCAACTCGCATATATGGTGACATTTAATATTTAAAAGAAATCATAATGGCTTCAAATAATTTAAAATGTAATATTTTTATTGACTTGAGTTTATATCTTATTACTTTGCATGTGCTGATACTTCAAGCTTTTTCATTCAAAAATTTTGTAAGTAAGAGTATAATTTGTATAACCAAATTGTTAATGAAAACATTAAACTGAATTAGTTTAATTTTTTACATTTGTAATTAAATTTTAAGCTAATTAGCCAAAAATTCATTTACAGTCAAAATTTTAATGAAAGACCTTTTTTTTATAATTATCACGAAAGACATATAACAAATCGTTTTGTTAAAAGATGCAACAAAGCTTCAACGGTGACCAATGAGTAAATGGTATCACTTAAATAAAATCTTAAATTCATGTTTTGTGAACGCAAAAAAATCTCTATTAAGAAACTCACTCACCACAATCACGCACAGAATTAGAGTTGGATCTACATGTAGTTAGTGTTAAACTTCAATGATCCATATCAACAACAAAAAATATCCATGATTAAGAACTGGAAAACTATGTGAACTCTTATTTGTCTTTTTATTTATTTATTACATCGAACATATGCCATGTAAGTTAGTTGGTTAGTGCATCCTGAAATTTTCACCCATTCTATTTCTAAAATTCTTCTTTGAGGGAACACATCGTTTCCACGGGGTTTTAAAAAAGATAAATAAACATATGAGAAGACACGAGGAGCTTTAACTTCACTCTTTTGTCTTTCATTTTCAATTATGTCGGTTGCTATCGTCTGCAAAACTAAAAAAATAAACAACGTGTCTAAATAATTGAATACAAGGGTGTCGGCCCTTTGTATTAGAATTACCAATGAGTATAGAGATATTGTGTTTTTTTAATAATTATTAAAATTGTTAAAGAGATTGTGATTGCGAATAGAATTCCAGATCTCCCACAAACATATTGAAAGGTATATTATTTGACTAAATGTCAAATGGTGAGTATAGAGTTATTATAATCAACAACAACATTATGAATAAATCAAGATGGAAACTATTAGTCATGAAATTCCAAGTTAAATATAAGAATACTTTTCCTTTTGCCCCTCATTACTCTCTCATCGTCCCTATCATCGAATGATCCATCAACTATAAGAGCACTTTAAGTTTCCACCACAGCTTATTGCACCCTAAATGAATTATCTCCTCCATCTTGAATTAGCAATTAGTGTTTAATACAGTGATACACCTTCCAATGTGTTTGTGTGAAATTTTGGGTTTTAAACTCAACATCTTCAAGAATTTATTAATTATTCAAAAAAACAAACATATTATTATTATTATTTAAGAAAAAACTATGGAATACGATTATACTATATTTTCTTTATTAAAAGAGGTAGTCAATAATATTAATAGAGACCAAAACAACTCTAAAAAGATGGACATGTGCATATCAAGCCCCGCTACTTATCGAAGAACCTGCTACTCTAGCTAACTTATGAGCAACATGGTTTGCACACCTACCAATAAAAGATAAAAGAACAAACTGAAAGTGACTAAGAAGAAGTCTACAATCAGAAAAAATACGTCCTATCAAAAAAGAAAAAGAAACATTATTGTTTAAAGTGTTAACCACGTTCTAAAGCATCAAATTCAACGATAACATGATCAAGGTCATTCTCCTTTAGCCAACTTAAAGCTTCTTTACAACTTATTGCCTGAAACTGATGAGCCCCTGATAAGTGGAAAATGTACCATGTAATTAGGGGTATTTCAACATTAAAATTATATGTTTTCAAAGGCATATTACGGTTTTATATGTGGTTTTTGGTTAAAATGCAGATTGTCGCGTAGAAACAGAAGATTGCTAAAAACTTGGCGAATTTAGTGCAAATCTGGGACTGCAGCAAGCTGGATGACGTGACAGCAGCTCATTGCACCACTTTGAAGGTCCAATAAGAGGAAACGCATAATTATGAGAGGCAAGAAGGACGAATATAATTGTGCCATGTGTATTTCTTCTTGGCCAAGCATTTACAACTTGTGAATTAGTATTTTTGTATTATTGTCATATTATATTTTAAAGGCCATGTTGGCCACTTGGTTAGGATGTTCCTTAGTATAAAAGGAACTTCATTTTTCATTGTAAATAAGCTTTGGATGAGCTTCGGCTCACCCCTTGTTCTACTTCTTCTTTTATGCAATATATTTCTTTTTCTTTTAATTTTATTGTTAATTATTTTATCATGCATTTAGAGTAATTCCCAGCAACCTGGCGGGGTGAAGCTAGCGGTGTAGATACCTTCTTTATGCTAACTTTATATTTTATTGGTTTGGTTGTTTTTTGTACTTAATTGATTCATAGGTTTTGGCCGTACCTATGTTGTGTGGAAGCGAGAAGCACCCGTCTGGAGAATCGCAACCATAGACTTAGTAACAATCACATAAGTGTGAGTTTGTAAGTGAATAACTCTCATTTCTTGCATTTGTGCTAAAGGTTTCTGTTAGTAGATTAATGGAAGGTAGAGTATATTGATTTGTTAATGGGATGCTTACTTAAACTTAAACCATAAAGTGTAACTTGCAAGAGGAGGTTCCCGGGGTGAAACTTTATGAGATCTAAATGGCATGGATGGTATCCACACTTAGTACTTTTGTGTAAGATACTTTAGATCCAAGTACCTTAACAAGTTAGTATAAAGGAGTAGAAATATCACTAGTCCCGTTAGATTGCTGGCAAGACTTGTATATCATTACTGCATCTGCATCATAGCAACCTTCATTTTATTTCCTTTATTTTACAGCAACCTTTACATTTCGCCTTTGTATTTATTTTTCTCACATCCCCTTTATATTGTGAACATCATACATACCAATTTACATATAAATTTAACTACTTTCCATGCTCCTCGAGGGAATGACACTTGGTCTTGCCCTTTACTACTAATCACAATCTAGTGCACTTGCTAGATCCATTGGACATCAACTGTTTTGGTAAAAAAAAAGTAATAACCCTAAAGGTAGATGAAACTAAAGTTAAAAATCAGTTTATTTTTATGCTTTTCCAGAAAAAAGTATGTGTATTATATATTTTCATATTATATTTAATTGCTTTTATATATTTTGACATTTTGCAATAAATATTTTGTTACACAATGTAACTATATATAAAACTTACATATATTAATTTGTAATTTGTGTTCTTTTAATTTATTTACTTAAAAATTTAAAAGGAAAAATATCAATTGGTCATGGGTAGACCTATTCATGAGTCCGGGTATCCACCCAGCCCACCCGAACCCGAATGCAATGGGCCGGGTTTAGACTCAAATATTTTTTATAAAGCCCGGCCCGAACCCGAACCCGTTAAAACCCGAAATATTATGGGTCGGGCTTGATTTTTATATAAATACCCGAGCCCGGACCGAACCCATCCGAATAATAACAATTTTATTTATTATTATTATTATTATTATTATTATTATTATTATTATTATATATATATATATATATATATATATATATATATATATATATATATATATATATATATAAAATATTTTTTTT
>CAOJBJ011964973.1:0-11089 GCA_948291685.1 Euphorbia celastroides | reverse complement strand
ACGGTAGCCGAACCAGGATATATTGCGCTGGTGATTTCTCTTACTTTGCTTTTTACTCACTAACCCACTGATCACTCAGCTTTGCTGACATATCAGTGCTGCATTCATATTGCACTTAAACTCCAGCCACTGAAAAACCTCGCTGAGACTTAACATTCTCAGGGTCGCTGTGTCAGTATCAGCGAAGATATTTCTTCGTCGCTGATCAGAAGGGGTAAAACGATAAGTTCTCAAAGACTGAAATTAAAATGTTTTTAACCGGTACAAGTCATTCACCTCCCCTCTGACACGTGTTATTAAGCTAAAGGGGACCAACAGGAATAAATCAGAAATCGCATAGGAAACAGATCGAATAGGAATAAATCGAAAATCGATAGAAGAATCAGAATGAACAGAGAAAGGCAAAGAGAGAGAGTATCCGATCGTAAAATCTGAGATGAGAAAATAAGAGATTTAGAGCTCACGGGATTTTAATTGGGCTGTATATATAGAACGTGTTCAGTGAAATAAGAAAGTTAAGAATGATAAAGGAAGACATTAATTAGCTTACATGTCATATATGTAATTAGTTTCAGCCAGCTTCCCCCCATGTAATTTTCCCTTGTTTAATTGCAAGTTGATCAACCATACTCTATCCCATTGTTTACACTGCTTTCAGACTTGTCTGATCTCTTTTCAGGCAGCCTTGTCTCTGCTGTCCTTTCCTTCGACTCCTTGGAACTGCAAGTGTTTTTCTCTGTTGAAGGCTTGATTTGTTCTTCTTCCCCTTTCAGAGTCTCTGCTTTTGCTCACGCTTCCAACTTCTCCAAAGTCAGAAGAAAATTCTGGCTTTCTCTTCAGAGATTGAAATGATATACACTTTCCAGATACGCAACTTCTAGAAGTTTCAGGAAAGGCACCATCTTCACTCGAACAAAAATTCTCATTGAGAAAATGTTCAGGATGTCTTCTTTCAATGGTTGGGCTAGCAGAAATGCCGCCAAAGTTTGTCTCTGTTGCTCCATATTCTTGTTCAAATAGCCATCTTTTATGTTTTTGAAAGCCGTCCTTGTATTTGAAATGTTCCCTTTGTAGAAACGTCATTTATCTTAGCTTTTACTGCAGTGAAACAAAATTAGCTGATGTTAAAAGCAATCCATAACATGCCAGCATGATTTAAGTATTTTTGAGACACGTAGGATTTGTGACCTGCAGTGGATGAACTTGACTCTTCACTGTAGCAAGAAAGACACATCAATTAGAGGCTTGTGGCAGACAAGAAAGTGCTTGTGGCAGACAAGAAAGTGTTTGGAAGTGATAGGATTTTACCTTAAGAAACTTAAGCTTCCCCTGTTGTCTTCCAAAACATATGGAGAACAACCCGGAAGTTTAGTTACATCTCCAAATTCAAAACATGTGTCTCCAAAATGACGCCAGCTGGCACAGAAAATAGTATCAGGTGTGCAATCAGAAAGACACCAGACAATTTTTTGCCAAAAAAGTTCACCAACCTTGCCCCTCTTGGGTTTTTGAAATCAGGACTATGATCTGAAGTTTGGTGCTTTGAACAGCAGGGATCTGAATGCCAAAAACAGGGAGCAGTAAGAATTTAAAGACAAGCTGACAGTTGTTGCAAATATAATAAAACTACAAAGTGATCATAGGATTTGGTGTGGCGCACCAGACCTTAAAGTTATTATTTGATCCCCATCCAATATAATTATGGAGAGTGAATTACAAATATAAGGGGCCTAGATTTAGAAGAACCAAAGTACAAGTCTCTTTCTAAACAACTGTGTAAGAAGTTATAGCATATGAAACAAGAAAAGCATTGAAGGAAAGTAAAAAGACCATTACGATATGTCCAAATGAACACTTGAAAAGTAATTACCAGCGCATGATAAACAATATAAAGCATGAATACTTAATGAATATGTATTTCTTTTCTAGATAAACAAGCAATTAGGCATTTGATAGTCAGAATTGATCCTATCACTAACCGACAAATGGAATGAAGCATAATCAGCAAAAACGTTAGATAGGCAATATGCTAAGTATCAATTATGGTGTAAAAGGGACCATGGCTCATATATGCATCAATTTAAAGAAAGGGAGAGAACCTAAAAAGTCGAACATTTCAGTGGCTTTTAAGGCATTCCTGAACAAAAATGCAGCGATCACGAAACTCGTGTTTTCATCATAAAAACAAAAATATAAAGCAAAAAAGTTCAAAGGACACCTTTTCTTCTGCACATGATCAAAGTCATAGTTTGGTAATTCATCATTTCCAAGTTCCAGAAATTCCAGCAAATTGACCTCAGGATGGTATGGCCTTCTCTTCAAGGCCAAATCACATTTCTTTTCATGGAGAAAATCAGTATCTACAGAACTAGTTCTACCTGCAAAGTGAAAAATTATGCATAAGAAAATAACTTTAAAGAAAAAGCAAAATACAAATAAAGGAAACAAATGAGAAGCTGTTAAATCCCCCATAAGCATGTCCAAAACACGGGAAGAAATAAATGTTGGCATATTGAAAAGGTTCCATGAATCATGAGGTAATAAACATGTTAAGGATACAAATTGAAAAGTTACCATCCCATAAATCTTCATGGTTGTTTCTAGCGTTACAAGATGTCTGTCCACGAAAGAATTGACTTCTTACTTCCCTTTCCTGGCTATCAAGATTCATGGAGTCCCTGGAAAAATTCTTCATTTCTATTTTGTAGGAGTCCCTGGTCCCTGTTAACAAATCCATGCAACTTCCACTCAAAGGAGCTTCAGCATCTTGCATTATGTCATCCTGCGTGATAAACACAAGATTGGTCAAATATTATTTAAGATACACAAAGGGCTTCCTGCCACAGGAATCACTCTAACTTGAGACAAATGAGTCAAGTTCAACAATTTCTTCTGGCAGAAAATAATTTCAAAGAAAAGTAAGGAACAAATAGGCAATTGGCCTTAGTTTGTTCCTGTTATATTGAAAATGCTGTTCACACGTCAGTAAATTCTTTAGATCATTTAATAAGTTAAATACTGCTATAATGAAGACTGGAGAGACCAGAAGCTGTAGAATCACATGAAGGAAGAAATTAGGAAGGATCTTTGATACAAAAGGCAATAATGTACCAAGGAAAAAATGAAATAAGACCAAACTAGAAAACATAAACATGAAGACTCAGCAAAAGAGTGATGCAATCTATTAAATGGAATGGGATTCTGAAGTAAGTTTACCATTTGATATTTAATGCCATCTAGGTCATAACTGTGATTCCTTGGGTAGCTTAGCCGCCTTGTAGCATATGTTGGTGAGATGTATCCATTAGAGATAATTCTATACCCAACAAAAATAGCAATTACTTAGATAGAGTTTCAATAAAAATATAAGCTAGGTTTGCTTAAACTTTTCCTATATTCATAAGTCATGATAAACTAAGTAGCTAATCGAATCCACACCAAAACAAGCATAATAAATAGATGCAT
The DNA here is from genome assembly GCA_948291685.1 of Euphorbia celastroides. Classification (NCBI taxonomy): domain Eukaryota; kingdom Viridiplantae; phylum Streptophyta; class Magnoliopsida; order Malpighiales; family Euphorbiaceae; genus Euphorbia; species Euphorbia celastroides. Next base: position 7,624 of record CAOJBJ011964973.1, on the reverse strand, counting down.
ATCCAAATAAACCTGAGAAACTATGGCAAGAGGAACTTTCTTGTGATCTTATTGAAATGGAAACTTTTGCAAATTCCAATTGATCAACAACACACATGTTTTATTTTATGGAAACATAGAACACATGATATTCATATAGGGTCGAATGGAACCTTTTGATCTGTATAGCTGACTCCACCTATTCTAAGATTAAGGCTTGGTTGTTGTAGTGAACAAATAATATGCATCTTAAATGGCTGAAAATATAACATAAGAACAATGTCTCTCTGGTTTTGACTTGAGTTCACATCGAAAGACTCTTTTCATCATTGTATTTCATTCCAATATTATTGAAGTATTATTTTCATCATGTTATGATGATATGTAAATTAAATTATATTATATTTCTTGAAGAACCATTATACATATTTCTACGAATTTATGAATCCAATAACGGAGTAGAGAGAAGATTATTCCATATTTCTACATCCATAAAAAAAGTAGAAGGCTAATATTGAAGCAGTTATGCCCGGAAACACCAAATGAAGATCGAATATTAAAATTTAGAATACTACTAAATAAAAGAAGCAGCATAGCTAGTATAGTATAACAGATCTATCACCTATCAGATTGATGAGGAGAGCATGGTGGTGTACCTATTCCCACTTTTCCCAAACCTGAATAGTGAATGCAGCCATTAACCAATGAGGTGTTTGGTTATAATGATGGCATAGAGAAAAAGTTCATAGATACACTATCTCATCAGCTCTTATAATAAAACTAAATAAAAGGAAAATTTCAACATGTAATAAAATCAAGCACCATGGTCTCAAACAGTCATATTTTAACCCTCTGCTAAAAAAATAAAGAAGAAATGCTCTGTGATAAGACGAGATGTCTGAAAGAGTTAAGGAAGAGAATAGGAGAGTTTAGAGAGAAAAGAGAGGGAAAACTGAAATTCTGTTATTTTCATTCGATGACTGCTAGCTAGTTACAAAACCAGCTATATACAATTGTGACAGCTGTAATTGTTTACACTTGGCTATAACTCGCTCAAAATACTTGGCTAAGAGTTTGCCACGCGGACTAACTATAACAGAAGCTAGCTAATTAACTGGAACAAAAGCTAAACAACAACAATAGCTAATTTCAGCAGCTAACTAACAAACTAATTCTCAACTTCAGTTCCTAATATTCCTTCAATACTTGACACGAGATAATCATACACCAAGAGTAAATCAAAATTTTGTTATCACTTGCCATCATCAGGGTCAGCCTTATCCAAACATCATAAACATTGGTACTGGCATAGCTATCTCACAATTTTATCGTTAATTGAGATGCTAATCATTTAGAATTGAATTAAATATGTAGGTATGGAAACTCATTAAAATATGAGAAAATTACATCCATTTTGGCCCCTTCTATACCCACAATTAGCCAGCTCAGAGATAAACCAAGAGCAGAGTCCATGAACAAGCATCCAACGAGACACTTTTTAGATAATAGACATGATATGGGCCTAAATATAGTCAACCAGAGTGTTCAATAACAAGAACCCTGTAAGAGTAATTCCATTTGAAAGATCAATAATTACCATCCACAGAAAATGCAACATGTGATTCGTGAGTTGGACCTTCTTGAAAACTTCCGTTTGCCTCATCATCGCTAAGCAAATCATATAAAGATAATGCTGAAAAACACGCCAATATAATATTAAGAAAAAGATGGAAAAATCTGTTGTAAAAGAATAATTGGAAAGAATATGAAAACAAGTATAATACAAATGTTTGGCATACCCTGCTGACTTCTTGTGTTGACAAAATTCGGGGTATTGCCAGTTTTGTTGAACTCATTTCTGCAATTATCACAATCACCTAGGAGCCTAGGACAAAGTTGAAAACCAATCCATAATTGAGATGACGCAAAATCTGATCAGCTTTCATAAAAAGGGAACAGATTTTATTATGGAGATATCTGTTGTTTTCTCCAAACTGAAATGATAATAGGCAGAACGATATGGTGACAAAATAAACTGCATAACCAAAATACAGCTTGCTGGGTAACTAAACAGAAAGGTATTTCAAATGATATGACCAATTTCATGACTATCACTCACTTCTTTGAAGATAGTGTTTCCACATGGGAGGGCAGCGGGGAGCCTGATTTTAAAATATAATGCCATCACGTGTTAGACATGGAAACACACTGCAAGATCAGAGAATCAAGTCTGAGCTAAGAAGTTGCTCAACACTAACTGCAAAACACGTACTTGCTTGATTAGTTTCAAGAAAATCAGAAGCATGTACTGTGCTGACCCGAAGTATCTGCGGATTTGTAATCGCATGGTACTTGTCCGTAGAGGCATTCGCTTTTGAATCTTCTCTTCCTTGCATGAAGAAGAAAGAGCATACAAGACCATAAGAGAAAGGATGATAAAATTCAGAAATTTCTCATTATAAAACTAATGCAAAGTGATAGTAGACTTTTGTTCAGTGCTTCTTTTAGATGATTACCACTATGAAAAGCAGGCTTCTGTTCAGTGCCAGAGGTTGAAAAGTTCTGCAAATTGAGAATATCCAATGACCGATGGTCTCGATTATGTTGCTTCGATATTTTTCCTTCACTTTCCAAACTCTCCAGTTGAACTGTTTGCTGATGCTGTTGCTGTCTCCTTTGTTCAAAGTATTGTTTTTGCCTTACAAATTTAATAATAGCATAGGATAAGCAAGTTCAGTTAAGTTTGTGCAGTAAGAGAAATCTCAACAAGAAGATGAACGCACAACTGCATCCATTACAAAATGTCACATTACCTTTTCTGTATGGACTTCCTTGACTTCAATATTCCCAGTCCAATCATCATGAACAAAAATGTTCAGGCATCAGAAAATTTCAGCTTAATTAAACGAGTATTTCTGAAGGGCGGTAAGAAACGACAAATAAACAAAACTTAAATGAATTACTCACAGTTGTCACTTTCCGCCTTGATCCTCCCATCCATTGCAACATTGCTCTACTTCCAGTAAAAACATAAACATGAAATGAAGCGATACCTAAAATCCACATGAAAACTGCAATTTCATCCAATTGTACTCTTTCAGGAGTAGAGAAAGTGAAAATAAGCAAAAAGCCTATCTAGCAGAACCGGTCAAAACACCTTCTAGTAAGAATTAAACATCAAACACAGCGCTGCTAAAATAAACAAGAAAACGAAAATCTGGTTCAACAATAAAGCAAATAGCAAAATGTTGCTGTACTATTTCAAAGATCAGCAATCATCTTCGACTAGAGAAACTTAATAGGCAAGACAACTTTCTAGCTGCAGCGATTGACGGCGGAAACCGGAAATTGAAGGAGAAAAGAGGGAAATCCAGCGGTTCGTTAAACATCAAGTATCAAAACAAGAGGCGATGAAACCAAAATACCTTTCACATTGAATCGCAATGATCTTGCCGGAAGTTCTCTCTTCTCACGTTTGGCGTTTGCTTTGAGTTTTGAATTTGATCCACGCAAGTTGACACACATTTTTCAATTTATACCTTCACAAATGTGCTAAAGGAATGTTTCTTACAAAAAGTTTTGACCAAATCACCCCTTTAAATGTGGGGATGGTACGAAAAATTCTTTTGATTAATATTATATTATATTTTAACGCTAATTGTTTGTAATACACTAATTTTTTTCGTTTTATTTAATTTAATGGTAAGACTAATGTATTTTATAATTTTTTTAAGATTAATTTACTCCTTAAAATTAGCACCAAAAATCTATTATTGATCTTATTTTTCAAAAGATTTTCTCAACCTCTTAAAGTTGTGTGTTTGTATCCGTAGCCTTATAAAGTTGGTTTTTATGTATCTATCAACCTCTGTATTTCATATGTCAACTTCTTATTGGTTTAAGTATTCAAAGATGTCATTTTTCTTTTTCTAATCAAAAGTTAACATATGGCATATAAGGATCCAAAAAAACCAACTTTTGAAGATTGTGGGATATAAAAAGCCAACTTCAGGAAGTAGAGAATAACTTTTCAAAGTTTATGGAGTAATAGACTTTTAGCGTCAACTTTAAAGGATAAACTATGTATTTGGCCATTTTTTATTTTTCACCAGAACCGAGACATAAGTTGGCACCAAAAACCTAGTATCACTCTCAAGTTACAGTTGTGACACTTTACTTGGAGACCTTATTTTATAACTTTTTTGAAACCACAACCTTGCTTTACAAAAAAATTCTTTAGCCCATGTTTCACAAAACGCCGAAATGGTTACTTTTTTAGGTTTGCACTTTTCTACTATGTCCCTTTGTATTGTGTTCGTCTCCCTTATATATTATATATATCAGTATTATACTAGGTCTGAGAAAATTTTAGAATGTCAACACGCATTAACTATATCTTTCTCATCTTCTTCTTTTTTTTTGTGTGTATTTAAAGACTTTGATGTTGAACTTTAATGGTAAAAAAAACTAGCATAATATCTTGATACCAGTTTGATCATTAAATTTTGGTGGTAAAAGCTTTGAACTCGGTATGAGAGGCATTATATCACATATTTTGTTCATAACAAGTGGTGCAAAGGGCTCCGGACCTTGTGTAATACACATTCTACTAGTCTGATTGTTTGTTTTTAGGGTTAATTACAAAAACATGTTTTGTGTTTTGACTTATTTTCAAAATGGGGTATGTGTTATTTTTTCACTAAAAGATGTTTGAGTTTTCAAAATTTTAACAAACAATGGGTTTTCAATACAAATTATTTCATGAAATGGAGTACTTATGTTAATTTTCTCATAAAATTTTATAGGTTAGTTAATAAAAATATAATAAACATTTAGTGCAAAATTTTTAAATTTTTTAATAAGTAAAGATATTTTTTAATTAAAATATAATAATAAACGTTAAAAAATAATAAAATATCTATACTTTTTGAAAAATCAAGTTTTTGCACTAATATGTATTATATTTTTATTAACCAACCTGTAAAATTTCATAGCAAATAAATATGATTACTTCATTTCATGACATAATTTACTATTGAAAAACCTTTATTTATTAAATTTCTAAAAACACAAACCCTTTATTGTGAAAAATTAATACAGACCTCATTTTGAAATTGAGTTAAAACACATGTCATCCTTTTATAATTAACCCTTCTTTTTATTGTTTAAAGGGCTTAAGTGTATAAAGGGCATTATGCCACCTATTTTATTGGTGCAATGGCCATTATATCGGGCTGTTTGTTTGTTGTGGTGGTTCAAAGGCTTCCGGCCTAGTATAATTGGTATTATACCCACTTTTTATTGGTATTAATGGCCATCATACCACTTTGGATGCAATTATAAATCATTTAGCCCTTAATTCCTTTGATTGTTAACTAGTATAATGACTATTATACCCGTTTGTTTAGTGTTTCCTATGTTTATTATCTGGTACAATGACCAATATTATACATATGTTTGAGTGTTTTATATGCTTGTTTCTTGGTTGTGAGCGAATAAATAGGCACCTATTCAAAAAGGGGCAATGGACCAACCATGGACTTGGAGGGCAGACATGTGCCAACACGCTTGCAGTGGGATCGATATGTTTCATGAGTGAGCCATGGGCTCAATGTGTAAGCTATTACGGAGTTTAATATTAGGTTTTGGAAGTTTGTGGGACTACACCATGGAAAATGGTTTGCAAGAACTCATTTCAAAAGAAAATAATTATGAAATTGGAGGTGACACCTGGTTCAGCTCTATAAGGAAATTAGAGAGATTTAGGTTGGGATAAAATATTTAATCTTTGTAATTGTTGAAAAGTGCAAATTATGTTTGAAACATTTCGTGAATAAGAATTGGATTTTCGTAAAACATGGTATTTTACATAGCATATTAAACCGTACAAAACTATTTTGTTATTCTGAAGATTGCATGTAAGAAATAGTTATAGCGATAGCTTTCCTTTTATTTTAGTAACATAAAATCTATAAACTCAAACTATCATATGATAGAGTTAGACAGACTACAGACTACAGATGCATGATGAAAGTACTCATAAAAGGTATAAAAGCATGCTTAGAGTATCTCCAACCATACCCAACCAATTTTTACTTCAAATCTCATTTTACCTTATAATTTAGAGTTGCTACAGTGTCACTTTCTCCAACCATTACTTCAAATTTTACTTCAAAATAAAGTATTATTATTTTATCTTCTCTCACTTAACTTTATATTATTATTTTACTCATCACATCCGATCAAACAATATAAAAAGTATAAAGAAATAACAAAGTAATAGATCTAGATATAATAATATTTTAAGTTTGAGGCATGAATAGTGTTGCTTCAAATTTGAAGCAACACTATTCACACCCCCAAATTTGAAAGAGAGATATGAGATTGGGTTGGAGAAATTTTACTTCATTCACTATGAGAATGAAGTAGGGTTGGAAATGCCCTTACAGTCCCACTACCCTTAGTTCACCTTTCCATGTGATTACGTTTCTACTAAGAGCCGGTTTAGGATCGATTGTGACTATGGTTTTGGAGAACTTCGACCGAGCTCCGGGATGAAATATTTGAAATTATGCTTGACCAGGCTAGAATTTCAACAGAGTTTTGAGATGACAATTTTGAGAATATAACTAGAATTGGTGACTTGAATTATAACGAAGAAAATGGCTTGAATTGTGATGGATTTAAGAGTGACAATTCAGAGGCATACCTTTATTGCTATCCATTTCGATAGAGTTTCAGGTGAGTATGCTTAGTAGAATTCCATTACTAGAACTTTTGCTATAGCCTGGCTGATGGGTGTCGAATTATGCTTAGGTTTAGTTTTTTATTTTATTGCTTTTTAGGATTGGATACTACTTATTTCGGTTTTATTTTGCACTTTAGGTGACTTTTGATTCAGACTCGAGCTTTGAATCTTTTGGAGCTTGATTGGATATTTTTTGGAGCATTTTGGAAAAGTCGAGCATCCGATTGAACTTCGAGGATTTTTTTTGGGAATTTCACATCATGTCGTCGTTGTTCGGGTTTTGGATGTGTCAAGAAAAACCAGAATTTTTAGTTATCCTTGTTGGTCCCCTTGGGCTTAATACCACGTGTCAGAGGGGGGGTGAATGACTTTTACAGGTTAAAAACGTTTTACTTTCAGTCTTTGAAAGCTTATCGTTTTGCCCCTTCTGATCAGCAACGAAGAAATATCTTCGCTGATACTGACACAGCGACGCTGAGAATGTTAAGTCTCAGCGAGGTTTTTCAGTGACTTGAGTTTAAGTGCAATGTGAATGCAGCACTGATATGTCAGCAAAGCTGAGTGATCAGTGGGTTAGTGAGTAAAAAGCAAAGTAAGAGAAATCACCAGCGCAATATATCCTGGTTCGGCTACCGTCGCCTACTCCAGTCCCCGAATACCGTCTCCAAGATTTTTCACTAGTGACTCCTTATCGGCGGAGAAGCCTTCTTACAGAGTTTTCCAGGAAAAGAGTACCGTCCTCTAATCCCTATTCTATAACCTCAGAGTTTTCCAGAAACAAAGTACCCTCCTCTATTTCCTATTCTCTGGTCTACGGAGTTTTCCAGAAACAGAGTACCCTCCTCTATTTCCTATTCTCCTGACACACTGATGGATACCGTCTCCAACAGCACACTC
>CAOJBJ011963957.1:0-11259 GCA_948291685.1 Euphorbia celastroides | reverse complement strand
TGTAGTTTAATGGTTTCCACCGCTGATTCTGGGGCGGTGATTGGCGGGTTTCTTCTCATTTAGATCCTCAATTTGTTACAAGAGCAGACCGTTGTCCGAGTCCACAGAAATCTTGTGTATGTCAAATGATTCTGCAAATCCAAGTGTGGTTTTGAAGAAAACATTACTCTTCATCCAAGTTCAGTGCTTGAAGACTCTAGCTTGTAGGGCTCGAACATGGATTTCTTCAAGGTTAAGAAGTTAAGGAAACCCCAGAGACCAGACGCAGAGAAAGATTTAGAAGAAAAGCCTGATTCGAAGGTGGATCAACCGAATGCCGAGAATGACAGCGACAAGTCTGGTAATGCGGAAGCTGGAGCTGAAGCTGAAGATGATGATGACGATTTCATCACAAATGAGGTGAAGAGGAGGCTGAAAGAGCTGAGGAGGAACAAGTTTATGGTGTTGATACCTGAAGAAGAGTCATGCTCTGAAGATGAGGAGGATGATGAAGCTGAAGGAGAGACCTGCTCTGATGAATGGAGGGATTATGAAGCAGGAAAGAAATTTTGGAGCTCTTTTGATGCTGTGTATGACAAGTATTGTGAGAGGATGCTGTTCTTTGACAGGATGATGATCCAGCAGCTTAAGGAGACTGGTAAGTTTACTTGTTTATGCTTGCTGGTGCTGTATAAATGCATTTGAGCATAATAATCAACACACTTTCATGACGGGAGAGTGAAGTTCAGGAGGAAAAATGTATTCTTTGCTCTTTATGCATCAGCAGTAATATGTTACTAAGACAATTGTATGTTGAAAATGTTTAATACTGCATTGCATCACATTTAAATTAGCTGATCTTCTTGTATTGTTGCATTCTGAGCCACCGTTTCTGCCTATTTGCGGTGCTGGTGGAGCGTTCAATATGAATTCCTAAATCCTTATTCTGCTCAATTCTAGAAACAGCTGCCAGTTTTACTGATTCAGTTATTCATCCTATATCTATACATTAAATTTGTAGACGGAACAAATGCATATTTGGCTATGGATGTACATATCTTGAATTCTTGATAAGTGAAAGTGGAAAGCAATTTTATCTAATGAATTATTTCAGGCTTTAGTTGAGTTTTTCCTCTGATTCCAGTATCTTGTGTTTTTGCCTGCAGATGAAATTTTTCAATTTTAATTAAGCATTCTTCGGTTATGTTATGCTATGGTTGATTTTAGAGTTGATTTGCAAAACATGACAGGGTGTCAAACTCCTTCAACTCCATCCCCAAGATCTGCATCGAAGAAGCTTCCATCCCCCTTTCGATGCCTTTCTCTGAAAAAGATGGAAGAACCCATTGATGAAATTGAGCAACTGCAGCAGCCACAGAACGACCCCTATCATGATCTCGAAACAGCTTATGTAGCCCAACTTTGCTTAACTTGGGAGGCACTTCACTGTCAGTACACTCAGCTTACCCAAAAAATCATGTGTCAACCTGAAAGCACAGCGTGTTACAACCACAGCGCTCAGCAGTTTCAGCAGTTCCAAGTTTTGCTGCAAAGATTTATTGAGAATGAGCCCTTTCAGCAAGGTCTTAGAGCAGAAATTTATGCACATTCAAGGAGCATTCTGCCCAAACTGCTACAAGTCCCCGATGGAAAAGGTATGTATAACATATTACATTGATTAAATATTTTCGTTTGTCGGTTCGGATTTTTCATAATTCATTTCTTACATGTAGTTTCCTTTTCAAACGTTGCAGTTTCAGATGAAAATGGTATGGAAGAAATGGAATCTGATTTATCGGTTCTTGCCCCTGATCTTCTCAGAGTTATGGAGAGCTCAATTCTCACCTTTCGCCTTTTCCTAAAGATGGACAAGAAAAAATCAAACAGTGTGACGAACCTGTTTGGAAATCAGAATCACATGGCAACTCCTCTTCAGTTGACTCAATCTTCACTTGACAAGGTAACTTATTTCATGCTGATTCATACATTTTGTTTATAATAATGCTGTAATTTGGTAGATAAAAACTGGTTGATTCATTTATTATACAGAAAAAGATGAAGCTGAAAGAGCTGTGTAAAAAGAGCAAAGGGTGGAAGAAGAAATCATGGGCCCACACGTATGAGGATATTGAGCTGTTATTTGGTGTGATCGATGTGAAAATCTTGGCAAGGGTTCTTCGGATGGTGCGGATCAGTAAAGAGCAGTTGATTTGGTGCGAAGAGAAGATGAAAAAGCTCGGTGTTTCAGCAGATGGGAAATTTCAAAGAGACCCTTCTCCTCTCCTGTTTCCATGCTAATGGATAAAGTGTGTGTGGATCCATAGATAGTGTGAATTTTGCAGATGGATAGTGACACTATACATGGATCTGCAGAAAAGGCTTATTGTAGTGCATCATTATTAGTTCTTTTGCATTAAGGGAGAGGGATTAAGTGCAGGCTGTGTATGTGATGTTATATTGGTGGCACCTTTCTATTTAATCTGGCCGGCCCCTTTTGCTCAGAAGTCTCTTTTTTCGAATGGAAGTTGTAATCTTTGGAGGTTTATCAGCAAGATTTAATGATATTATTATATGCCATTCCCATGAAATGAAAATCATTGTGTTTTTTGTAAATGAATACCCCGTAAAGAAAGATGTGCTGTGAAATGGAATAAGAAAACTTTGAATTCAAATTCCCCCAATTCAAGTTCCATTGATCTTCCAATTGTTCCAACCCCTCTTATCAAAATTGATTGAAATATCAAATATTGAACTAAGACAATGCGATTTTTTGTGTATGTTCATCTGGGTTCGTGTTGAAGAGCTTCGTATATGTTTCAATCAACAGGAATCTTCAATCAAACGAGCTATGTCAGCGCTGCCTCATTTGAGCTAGCTATCATTCTTGGTGTTAACAATTGACCTTTTTCGGCCGTCTAAAAGTCAAAGAGTGGAAGTTTATGGGCCATCCGATCAAAGTAGACTACCTAATCCAACGGTATTTCATGGAGTGAAAAAAGGGTACAAACACTTTTCTCTTGTTCTCCCCGAAAAGGTTGCCTTTCATGGTGGCAGTGAAAGCTTGAAACCTTGAGAGCGAGAGATGGAAAGTAGTTGAAACCTTGAGAGCGAGAGATGGAAAGTAGTCAAAACTGGGAAAGCCATTGATAGGATTGATGTGTGGGTCATTGGTGTACTATCACTGTGCTTTTAGGAATGCCAGGTTTGTCTCTCTAGTCTCTGATGTCCTTCTCTGCTCTCTCGCCATTCTCGGTCTTCTCTTCCGCCAGATGAACCTTTCGTACGTTTCTTTCTCCTTCTCAGTTTAGGAAATTCTGTCCTTGGATTTTTAAAAACAAATGACTTCTTGCCTGGTACATCCTTAAAAACACATATTTGCTGCCTTTTTACTGAATTTCATTTTTGTTATGTTTGCTTGATGCAGCTTTGTGCTTGTTTTGCCGTTTTCTACTTGCTGAGAACTCGCAATCAAGCAGCAATCTTGCCACATGGATACTAAGGCGCACTGCTAGTAGCTCGTCTGAATTGGATAGCATGTAGCAACAACCATTTTACATCTTTATTGGACCGAATCGAAAGCTGCAGCTATTTGCAGTCTCTCTAATTTTAACCTTCCTGTGGGAAATACAATTAATAAATATCTCATTGAAGTGAGTGCTTGTCCTGTTTACACGCTCAAGATAAGGCTCATTTACTGTTCTGCAATCTCATCTATAAAATCAAATAATCATTTCACCAGCGTTACTACATTGCAGTTAATGTGGTTAGACATTCAAAATTTTCTAAAATATGCTGATTCTCAACGCATCGAGACAGCATACCGGTTCATACAAAATTTTAAGCCCTGCAAATGGCTTCATTTAAGGTCAGGAATCAAATTTGGGATACATAAAAGAGAAGGCCAAAGCTAGTGATGCTACTGAAGCCATCAAAGAAGCCGTCTGTCTGCTAGTAGTACATCTTTCCAAGCTTCATAGAACATCCAAGTGATACCAGAAGAGGGCATGACCTTCAAACAACTGGCACCCCACCCTCTGTACAGTCCCATCAAACCCTCTTCCCTTATCACTTCTGAGAGTGCTGCTATCATGTTAGGGGGGCACTTTCCCTGCAAAGCTCCTACCATTAGCCGTTTCCTAGCAACCTCCAGAGGGAAGCTGATTGTGCTCGCTGTAAAACCTGCATTGTAATTGACAAAATATTATTACTTTACAGCCATCGGTAGAAAATGGACGACAAATGGTTTCTTAGATCCTCACCTGCAAGAGCTCCAACCAGGAGCATCTCTGGACGGTTCAATGACTTCTTTTTCTTTGATTTACAGTAACTTTTCTTCATTGTCTCATACATGAAATAGTAGCATGTACTATATGGAAGCATGCCAATCAGTGTGGGGGAGAGACCGGAATAAAAGGCGCCTATCCCACCCTCAGTATATATCTTGCTTATTGCAATTCTTAAATTAGGGTACACATTTGGACTCACTGTTAATCGATCCTGCAGGAAATCATCAATTTGTTCAGAGATAGTAACCTTTTAAACAGATAAATCTCTATCTTTCTTTCATATCTTAAAGATCCTCTAGATCTGTAAGAAGATCCTCTAGATCCTCTAGATCTGTAAGAAGATGAATTTGAAGAAATTTACGGTAACTGATACAAAATATATAGGTAGACCACTAGGCAACATGCTCTAAAAGAACAGATTCAGATTGAGAGATCTGAAAGACTATATAGTGAAATGAAAGATGGTTGTTGCTTTATGGAAGACAAACATATGAACTTATTCAGCTTCATTACTTCTGATTTTCGACTTAATAACCATTGCTAACAAATACCTTCAAAACTTCCAGTGGGTGGCATGCAAGTGTGCTAACAATTCCAGCAGCCGCACCACCAACAGCGGTCGGGGATAACCAGGAGAGTGAAAAGTTCAAGCTGACAGGACCAATGTTTACTTTTGCACCACCAGCTTCATTCCACTTTTCTTGAGCTGCAGTCATAGTACGCTGGACAAACTCAAATGTTCCAAGCTCAATTGCTTGGGTAGGGACTATACGGATCATATTAATTGCATTGCCGGTCCAAAGTCCTCGCCAACCCTGCTGCTCAACAACCTCAAGGAAACTACCAGAAATGTTCCTGGATCCAACACCAACCACCATTCTCGTTCTGTATAAAAGTTTGAGAAACGAAACAATATGAATTAAAAATTAAAATACGATGACAAACACATGCACCAAATGAATCAAATGTCTGCACATTATTTGGATAACAGTATCAGAATATCATCTAATGATCAATGATTAAGTAAGCCTTTGGGCTTCCTACATATGCTGTTTTGCATAAAATTCCATCCTTAACAAGAACTACAGGCTAACAACAAAGGAATTCTGAAAGTAGACACAGTAAAACAACAGAACTAGTCAAACTATGAGGATCCCATCAACTCTGATAACCCTGGTTTGAACTGTTAAACCTCCACAAACTAGGAAAACTAAAATAAGAAAATGAATCAATGATGCACCTCAATTCACCACCTAAAGAACTCAAAGAAATACAAAAAGGATAACTAATGACAAACACTAACCTGATAGTCTCTAAGGGGGCAAGTACTGCCTTGGTCATAGCACCAGCTAAAGCCCCGCTGAGAAACTCGCCAGCCTCTCTGCTCCGAATCAAATTCTGAGATGCATAAACATTGTATCGCGTTTTAGCGACAAGCACGTCACAAGATAAAAGAGCATCAACTGAAGACCATACAATAAACTGAGGGTACATAAAGCACATTATAGAGTGAAAACGATGGGTAGCAACACAAACAGAGCAAACAAAAGCTAATGATTTACAAATGTCCAATGTCAGTAAAGTAAAAACACGATGAAAGTGAATGAAAATAGCAATAAAAGAGAAGTGCAACTGACTCTGAGATCGGGGAGCTGAAACCGGATATGAAAAGGCGGAGGCGACGGCGGAGAAGGGTCCATCTTATGCAGATGAAGGTGGTCTTTGGGGAGAACCATGGTAGTAACGCCGTAGACATCTCCGAAAACCTTAGCCGAGACGCCGAATTTCTTCTTCTGCGATTCCGTTTCAAAATCCATGATCATAAAATCAATAAAGAAGACTCTTTTAGAAACGAAATTCACAAAAGAAGCATTTTTTTATGATTATCAGAGAGCAATGGCGAGAGAGGCAAAAGGGTTGATTTAAAAGAGAGGAAGAAGAAGAAGAAATAGACGTGCCAGGGATGGGAACTTTTTGGGCATCGGAGATATTTTAGGGTTTTGGATTTTCTTTTCTTTGAGCTTTGAAGTGCTCAATTTGGGCGCTTTTTCTTATACTTTAATTTTTCTGTCAGCTCTGTAGTCTTCTGTTGCGCCACCGCTGGGTCCCATTACATATGAATTTGTTTTTGGAGAATTGTTTGAGTCTTATCAAATTTAAATATTTATTGAAGCAATAAAATGATACATCGATTTTCCATAATCCAGATATTACATTAAAATCAATAAAAACCATAATTTACAAAAAATATTAATTATTTAGATTCATATGAGTCTTTTTTAAGTTATAATAATAAATAAAAAATCTTTCAAAAAGAAGCTATTTTTGTTATATTATCTTGCCTGCCGATAAAAAGACTTCAATATTAATCCACTGGAAAGAGTTTATTCTGTTTATTAAAAGTAAGTGGGATTGGATTAATGAATATATTTAAGGAATCAATTCATGTTTTGCTACCAGATTTAGGAGTTTTATATTAGTTCCATATTCATTTTTAAAAAAATATATCTAGAGAATCTTTGCTAAATTGACCTAAAAATGGTATAAAACACCTCTAGCTTTACATATAAATGGTATATACTTCATTCTATAAAGTGCTTTACTTTGCCTAATTTGTTAATTCAGTGTCATTTTCTTATCTAATTGCTTACTTTTCCAGAGTCAATTGACAATAACAATACTTTGTTTGGACACTATTGAACTTACAAATGTCACCAATGAATTAACTTAAATGGGACCATTTCAACCAAAAAAAGAGCTGAACACAATGGCCATTCTTTTTAACATTTCCTCCTACGGAACTAAAATATCATCTAGTGGTTCTTAATTTTTCAACCCAATTTATTTATGGGCCTATCTAAACCTAGTTTATATAATCAATTTTATTTATACAACACCAATTTACTTTTCATTTTTAAATATATATCATTATGAGTAACTTACATGGCTTATATGAAATATGTATTTCAGCAAAACACATAGCCTAGTAAAACTATCTGATCCACTACCTAAACAACAAAAATAATTACACACAGCACATTCTAAAAATATATCCAGAATATATATCCTGAATATATTTAGATATATCCAACGCCGTCACCGTCCGCCATCCACTGCCGCCGTCACCGCCCCACTGACCTTCAGAATATATATATCCATGATATATCCAGAATATAACACGATATATTTAGGATATATTATGTTATATCATGGATATATGAACTTTTCAAGTTGAAAAAAGAAGAAACAGTGTCGTCGCTGTCCGCCATCGCCGTCGCCGCCCCACCGAGCTTCAGGATATATATATCCATGATATATCCAGTATATAACACGATATATCTAGGATATATCCTATTATATCATGAATATATGACGATATATGAACTTTTCAAGTTAAAAAGAGAAGAAGCAGTCATTTTATAATTCATAAAAACAACCATGAGTGATGAACAAATCTAAAAGAAAAATTTCATAATCAAAATATGAAAAAATAAACTAGCAAACAGATTCAAACGGCTGAAATCATATCGTAAAAAAGTAAAAAAATGAAACATGAACAGATCTGGTGGCGACGAGGTTCATATCTGGTGAGATCTAAGAGACCGAAGGCGAAATCCGGCGAGATATTGGACGGTGAAGAGTCAAATGGCCAGATCTGAAAGGTCCAATGAGAGTGAAGGCAAAAACAAGGAGAAAAGAAGGAGGAGAAAGAGACGGAATCGCGGCTTGGAGAGGAGGAGGTGAAGTTAGAGAAGGCAGGGAAGAAGAACGATGGTTTTTAGAGGAGAATAGAAGAACGATTGTTTTAGAGAAGAAGAACGTACTGAGTGAAATAGGAAAGTTAAAAATGATAAAAACAGACATTTAATTCTTTAAGTGTTATAAATATAATTAATTTTAAACTTATTACCTACCATGTAAATTTCCCTATCATTATTAACTTAATTTGGGCTATCAATCCATGATTGGGCCGGCCTCAAAAAGATAATTGGGCCGAAACGTGGGCTGAATTGCACTCATGAACTGAATAGTCATACGCCGTCGTATTACAATTATCCTCTCTGCAGTTGGCGCTTTGGGTTTGATTTTTTTCCCTCTCCATCGCCATTAGAGCCCGAAATCACAGCCGCAGATTAGCGGCAACAGCAATCCCAAGTGCTGCATTTCAATTCCCTCCAAAGTAATCTCCTTTCTACTCTCTTTGCTTAATTGCATTAGCGCAGTAGAAGCCCTAGAAAATCACTGATTATCTAGGTACTTTTTTTAGAAGACGGAATGGTGAAGATTGCGACCAGGGGAGCGCTGTTAGATAGATGGAGGGCCATCGAAGAGGAAGAAGAACAGAATGAAGACGACGATCCCTCGAACCTACAACGCCTTCATCACCGGAAAGAAGAATGGTATCAGTTTTTCTCCGATTAAACTTTTGAATTAACACGTGCAGTTGATAGTATTTCATATTTCTTGATTATGCATTGATTTTGTGTTGGTTTGTTGTTTTCATATCAGGTTCGCGGATACATGTAACTTTTTGATCAGTTTACCTAAAGAAAACCACATATGGTGTGGCTTTTGGGATTTGATGGGCCCTTTGTTGGAGACTTTTTACAACTATTTCAAAGATGAACGCTCTGATTCTCCTCTCAGACTTCTTTGGAAGAGGATTTCTGGGGAAATGTGGCATTGTGTCCAATGCATATCTCAGCACCATCAGGCCCAAGAAATGTATAGTTCGGAGTATGAGTCCAGTTCCATCGGTCCCCTTTTTTATGTCTTGCAATGCCTGGATGAGGAAAGGGTGACTCAGCACTTGCGAGAGATGAACTCTACACTTAAGAACCAACAGTATGATCCCCTGCGGGATAATGCTGATGTCGTTAGTCTTATGTATGAGGTATATTCTTCATAATTTGTCATTTACATTCTTCCTTTTAGTTTTGCTAATTGTTGTTTCTGTTCTAAAGTGCAAATCTGACTTCTGATCAATGGGTGTTGTGTGGCCAACTCACATGCCTTTGGTTTTTGATGACATAATGTTCGTGAGCTTGTTTGCAAAGAAAGATTGAATGGTGATAATATTTTACTATTGAGGTTCACTAGAAAAAAAGTAACCTTAATAGAATTTTTCATTCTTCATTACCTTTCTATTATCGAAAATTTAAACAGCCTAATCTTATTATGGGTTTTGGAGTCCATTGCTTAGTTGGGCCAAAGATTCATCATTCTTTGGCTTTGGATTGTGATGGACTAAAGCAAAATGTCTCATTAAACTGTCCGAACTTCTTTTATTATGATTGCAACTCCACTTTTGGGTCAATTGGAAACGGCCTCTCTACATAGGGGTAAGGCCGTGTACACCCGACGCCCCCTTACCCTGCTTGCGCGGGAGCCTTGTTAGGCATTTGGGGTAATGTTGTTGTTGTAGTTGTTGAAAGCGCATAAAAGCTTATCTGTCCTGTCTGTTGTCACAGGTCCCATTTTTATTCAGCCTGGGTGTCTTTTATGATTGGCTATAACCTTGCCTTTTTAGCATTGAGATGTTTGTACAATGTTTTCCATGTTTATGTTTTCTTTCTTTGTGCTGCTTGTATTAAATACGATTCAATTATAAATTATTATGCATGTGGTTGGAGTACTTCAATTTGATTTATTGACGAAATGACTTTTCTTTTGATTTGAATGACAGGTTTTGATGTTTCCTGTCCTTCTGGATGACCAATCCCTATCCTCTGAATTTGAATCATTTATTGGAGCAGTCAATAGTGTGCATGAGCTGGCGTTGGCCAGTCAACAGCAATTTCCGGTATTTAGTTGGTTTTTGCACTTGCACTAACAGATTATTTGGTAGATTATGTCTTTGAAACGCCTATATTTCTTCCTTGACTCGTGTGCCCTTATAGATTCTGTCTGATTTTCAGGGTGTTTATGCATTACTTTTTTTCGGTAGAAGGGTGCGAACTGTTGGTCGGCGTATAGCTCGATCTATGGACAAATTGAGGTACTGTTGTCTTGTATATAGTAGATTTGGTTATAATTCTCGAGGTATAATGTACATTTATGCACATAACAGAAGATAGCTGCTCTCTTTTGACTTTGCTGGGAACTTGACCTGAGGAATTATACTTTGAAGTTACTTTATTTCAGTTTGAACATTATTGTGATTCATCTCAGAGTCTCTCATAAAACAACTAAATCTATCATTTTAGAAAAATATATGACTCCATCACAAGTACATTTGTTGTTGCTTTCCTTAATGATTGATTATTCACTGGTAACTTCGGTTGCATTAGTATTACGGTACCAGTTAATCATACCAATTGTGTGACAATCACAACTAGGCCTTGTCTTTTAGAATTTAGACTTTTGTTTTACCCCGATCTCATCCCTATGTAGGAGGGCAGCTGATATGGAACCTTTGCTGAACAAATTTCTTGGCTTTTTGGAGGTGGATGCTCTACCATCAGCTTCTAATACTTCAAGACCGAGAGTGCAACTGGAGCGTCAATCTATATGGCTCGGAATCACATCTTTGTAGGAAAACTTTGACTGGAATACTCAATCTTCATGCTTAACTTGCTTATCTATCCCTCATTTTAATGTTATTCTTCTTTTATTTCATGAAGGCTTGAGTTTTTAGAACCTCCTGTTTTTGAAGAAGCAATACTTGAGCGCTATCCCATATTTTTTGACATTGTACTCAATCATATTAGTGGTGATTCAGCTGAATTTTCTCATGTGGTTAGTTGCTTGAAAGAACTGTTCAAAATGCTTGGTAATTTATTCCTTTTATAATTTTATAATTTCCAGCTATTTATATATTAAAATCATTTGGGATGGTGGAATATCATTTACGTCACTCAAATTATGTTAAGGTTGTAAGCTTTGGCTGAGGTCTACATTATCTCCAAGTGTGATGCGGAACACATTACTCGGCCAGTGTTTCCACACTCGAAATGAGAAGATCCATAAAGATATTTTTGATCTTTTTCCACCT
>CAOJBJ011963708.1:0-10415 GCA_948291685.1 Euphorbia celastroides | reverse complement strand
TTATAGTCTGACACACGATGTCTATCAGTCAAATCAAACTGCAAACGAAGACTTAGCTTAGATATTCTTTTCTTCGCCCACAGTACATTTTCCCTCTCAAGAGCCCTAAAACAGTAAAGTCTCTGGGGTCTTGGCGCCTCTTTTAAAAATTTCCCCCCTTTTTGGACCACTGTTTCCCCAATTTCTCTCCCCCTGTTTTCTCTCGGTTTCCCACTCCAAACTCATCTATTTGCTCCACGCCCTAATTTTCCCTGTAGCACCGCTTCACCGGAGGATTATCACGGCGAGGTTTTCAATGGAGATGGGAACAGGGGAGGCTCCTGATCAACAAGAAAATGTGGAAGCTTTGCGGGTAAACGAGCCTGATTCTCTAGCTACTGAGAAGGTTGAAGAAAAGATCCACCGTTTTGTGGAAAGCGAAGAAAAACGTGAAGAGAGAAGTGGAAACAAGAGAAAGGCTGAAACTTCGCTGCTTTATGAGCCGGATTCTGGTGTTGATTATCAGAGTGTTAACGTGGCGGGCCCAGATGCTGATAACGTAATGGGAGAAAACGGTGAAGGTGAAGAGGCTCAACGAAAACACCACTCTCATGTTGTTCAAGGGATCGAGGTGAAGTCAATGGAATCTTGTTCTCCTGTCAAAGAAGAAGCTCCAGGTGAGATCTCTGATAATATGTTAACTACTAGAATTGGAGAGGAGAACTTTCAGGATACTAAGGAAATTCTGCAAACAGAGGAGCAAAATAGTGATGAAAAGATGGAATCTGTTGTTTCTGATTGTTCCAATGGCATGAACTTGCCAGATATACCTGCCATGGAGCCCAACAGTAGTGATGAAAAGTTGGGAACCGTTGTCTCTGAAAATGCCGGGGTCCCGAGCTTGCCTAAGAGGCGCAAGAGGAAGGCCAAAAAACCTGGCAGGAAGCGAAAAACTCGAGTCACAAAGCAGAATGATGGTGATGAAAAGCTGGAAAATAATGTACCAGACAATTCTGGAGTTGTTAACTCGCCTAAAAAACGTGGCAGGAAGCCAAAAAACCCAGACACGAAGTTGAACAATGGTGGTAGTGTTGAGGAGACTAGTGAGAAGGCAGAAGATAATGTGAAAGAAAAATCTGAAGATGAAAATGCTCATGTGAGCCCTACTTGTGGTAAAGTTGCTGGAGAACATCATACAGAAAATGCTTTTGACTCTCACAAAGGAGGAGAAGACTGTGAAAAGCCAACTAATGATTCTATAGAAGAGAATAAAAGTTACTCCAAGAGGGAGCTGAGACATAGGAAACCGGTGAACTATACCGATTTATTTGAAACAGATGATTTTGTGGAAGCTAAAGCTATAAAGCGCCGCAGAAAGGTAACAATATTCAATGTCTCCGAGGTTCTTATATGTTGCCTGCCTGTTGAATTTGTTAATTTTTCTTTCTGTTTTTGGATTATGCAGTCCGAAAATGAACTTGAAGATGAAAGTGCTTGTAGTAAAGCGGGCAATAGTAAACTTACTGAAGAACACCATACAGAGAATGCTTTTGACTCTGAAGAAGGAAGAGAAGATATTAAAGGATTGCAGGATAATGGTGGAGCGGGTACAAAAACTAAAAAGAACGGTGTTCCTCGGAAAAAGAATGGCAAAAATCAAGCTAGTGGCTCTATAGAAGAGAGTGATAGTAATTCGGGAAGGCAACTGAGAGATAAGAGGGGGGTGAACTATGCTGAGGATTTCAAAGCTATGAAGCGCAACAGGAAGGTGGTGATTTTAATGTTTTTTTGTCTATGAGGTTCTTACATGTCGCCTAATTGTTTTCATATATAATGATTTGCGTTTCTATGTTTGGAGTATGCAGTACACAGAAGAGTTTTGCTTGATGTGTCATCAGTGCCAAAGGAACGACAAAGGTGAAGTTGTTCGGTGCCAAAAGTGCAAGTCAAAGCGTTACTGCCATCCTTGCTTGGAAAACTGGTATATTTATTTGTTAATTGCTCTGTCCATTCCAAATTTTCCCTCTATATATTGCTCTGTGTCTGATATTCTTAAGGTTCATCAGGGCTTTAAACCTGGATTTCCATTGTGCTAGGATTTACACATTAACTGTTTGTGTGTGCTTGTTTTTCCATTTCTCTATATCATGCAGCTTGTATTGTATTTGTATCATATTACAATTCACCAAATACTACAGTATTGAAGAATTGAAAAGGGATAATCATATTCTTCAATGATATGGTAAAAAAGCTGCTGAAGAATGTGTAGAAACAGTAACGGACTGAGCTGTCTTTGAAGGCAATTCTTTGTCCTAATGTTTTTGTGATCAAGTTTTTACATAAATCCGCATTTGAAATTTTGAAATGAAGTAACTTTTCAATGAATCTGTATCCAGTTTCTAGTTTTATAGATCTTTCACTGTAGTATGCTTGTGTTTTTTGGTTAACAAGTTCTTGTATAAGATGCTATGTAGTTCGTTTCCTGGTTTTGAAGGATAATGCTGCTTTTTCTCTTACCTTTTAAAGTATGGGAGTTTGTTAATTTGGTCTCTGTATGTTTTTAGGTGTTATTTATTGTCTCACAGTCTGATTAACTATGTTTTGACCTCAACCGAGCTTTTGATATCTTTCCTTGTTTGAGATTTAATTCTTTATCTGTATGTAACTATGTTTCATAGTCAATGTAGATTGGCATACCCAAGAAAAAGTCCAAGGCTTGAGACATTTTAAGTAAATGCATATTTTCATCATTTCTATTTGAAAAAGATCATGTGTCACAGATTTTGGTTTCTATATTAGTTTTGCTGTTGCATTCATTTCCTTTATTTTATTTCTTGAACTTTCTAGGTATCCCAAGATGACACATGATGAAGTTGCCAAAGCTTGTCCAGTTTGTCTGGGAAATTGCAATTGCAAAGCTTGCTTGCGTGATGTTCCAAAGCTTGTAAGTGCTACTGCCTCAAAATTCGTCCACCAGTATTTTTCATTATACGCTACATCCGACCTTACACATAATGATTTATTCCTATTTTTCCTCATTCCTGGCAGTACCTTGATAAGCTGAAGGCTTGGGAAGTCGATGATAGCAAGATAGTGCCATATGCTAAGTATATGCTGAAATGGATTCTTCCATTTCTGAAGCAATTGAACGAAGAACAATTGATGGAAAGAAAGATTGAGGCTACTCTGAAAGGTAATATGTCTGTAAGAAGCGTGGAGACTCCCAAGGCATAACGTTCTGGTGTTTTGTGGCCATTTCTGTTTCGGTTTCCGTTTCTTCAATGTTTCCTTACCTATTTTTTTAAAATAACGTTTCACGGTGTCCATTTCTTGGCATAAATTTGCTGTTGCTTATTAATTAACTTAGTTTCATTTCTGCAGGTGTATCTCGTGATGAATTAGAGATACCAAATGCTAACTGTCCTGAAGATGAACGCATGTTTTGGTAAGTGCTTAAAAAGTTTCCCTTTAAATCCGTTACTTACCAAATTAGACCACATTTACTGTTTTCTCCCTTTTTTAATTACTTGATTTCGGTTGCAGTGACAGCTGCAGAACCTCAATATTCGATTATCACAGAAGCTGTTCAGGATGTTCTGATCTCTGTCTTGTCTGTTGTCGAGAGATTCGTGATGGATGCCTGAAGGGTAATGTAGACAAGGTGGATATGGATTTTGTTGATAGAGGCTTAGACTATCTACACGGTAAAGAGATTAAAGTAACTAAAGGAACTGCTAGAAAATGGGTTCAAACTGATGTTTCTGCTGAAGATGTCCAGAGGTTGAACTCTGGATGGAAGAAGAACGCAGATGGAAGCATTGGCTGTCATTGTGGGGCCCACAATCTAGAACTGAAATCCATGTTTCCGGGAAATTGGGTCTCGGACTTGGTAAAGAGAGCAGAGGATATTGCTGAAGAGCTTAAACTCGAGTTGAGTATCGATCTTCTTGAGCAGTGTGAATGCTTTAGTTCTGATTCAAATAGTCAGCGACTGAAAGCGGCGTCTCGCGAGGATGCTGATGACAATTATTTGTACTGCCCGAGTGGTAGAGATATCCAAGAGAAGGATTTGGATCATTTCCAGTACCATTGGATGAGAGCTGAGCCTGTGATTGTCAGCAATGTTCTTGAAACTGGAACTGGCTTAAGTTGGGAGCCTTTTGTCATGTGGCGTGCATTCCGCCAGATTAAAAATGAAAATCATGATACCCTTTTGGATGTCAAGGCGATCGAATGCTTAGATTGGTGTGAGGTTTGTCCAATTTCCTAAATATTGCAATATGTTTTTAATTGTCACTAAATCTCGGTGTTCCTTTTCTTAGTTATGACCTGATTATATATGTAGGTGGACATTAATGTGCACGAGTTCTTTATGGGATACACAAATGGGCGATATGACCTAAAGGATTGGCCCCAGATTGTGAAATTAAAAGATTGGCCACCATCTGATATGTTTGATCAGCGGCTACCTCGACATGGAGGTGAATTTATTCGGTGTTTGCCATTCAAGGAGTATACACATCCTCAGGAAGGATGTCTGAATATTGCTGTGAGATTGCCTAAGGACTCTTTGAAACCCGATATGGGCCCCAAGACATACATTGCTTATGGATTTGCTGAAGAGCTTGGCCGTGGAGATTCAGTTACAAAGCTCCACTGTGATATGTCTGATGCGGTATGTTAACCTCTCTCTCTCTGTTTCCTTTGTGCATATTTACTTATTTACTTATCTATGCTTGAATTGATGGATTCAGGTGAATATTTTGACACATATACATGAAGTGAAACTTGATGATGAAAAGAGAATTCTTGCAATTGAGAATTTGAAAAAGAAACATGAAGAGCAAGATAAAAGAGAACTTTTTGGAAGCAATGCTGAAGATGATCAGAGAAGCTTCTGTGAAAATGGTGAAAAATCAGATTGTGGAGTGGAATTGGAAAAACAAGATGATGGAGGGGCAGTTTGGGATATTTTCAGGAGAGAAGATGTTCCTAAGTTGGAGGAGTATCTAAGGAAACACTTCGGAGAATTTAGGCATATTCACTGCTGCCCATTGCCCAAGGCAATCATGCACTTGTTTCTCTGTTTATGTTTTCTGTTTTCTGGCAAGGGTAATGCTGTCATTTTATAACTCGTGGTTATTTCCTTTCAGGTTGTGCATCCTATTCATGATCAAACCTTTTATTTGACTCAAGAGCATAAGAGGAAGCTGAAAGAGGAGTATGGTGAGCCAAACATCAATTTTCATTGTTTAGTTGATCTGTTCAAGTATTTATCTGTTTTGTCTTTCAAATTCATTTTACTAGTTTATGATCTCTGAAATGCAACCCAGGAATCGAGCCATGGAGATTTGTCCAGAGACTTGGAGATGCAGTCTTTATCCCGGCAGGATGTCCTCATCAAGTGCGGAACTTGAAGGTACTGTAAAGTGATCAATGTTTGCTTCAAAGTAATGCGTTTAGTTCTCCGTTTTTGACTTAATCCGAGGACACCTAATTGAAAGTGCTAGGTTTGATGCTTTGTAGGTTGCCTTTAATATGTGAAGCTTTTTGTTAGCAATTACATAAAACACAAAAACTCAAGATCATTGCTTTTAAAGAAATTGAAATTGAAGAATAGAGAGGATTGGATGAAAATTATTGATTCATTCAATCTGAGAAAAAACTAAACACACACATAATTATAGCAATAAATACAAACATAAAACTGTTCTATAAACAAGTAAACCTGTTCAATGGGCGGGCTGAGTTGGCTCCGGGCTGGGCCATGACAGGCCGACACAAGAAAGGCCTGCCCAAGCCCAACTCAACCCACATGAACAGCAAACTCGGGTTGGGCCGGGCTGAAATTTAGGATTTCACTCCTAAGCTCAACCTAGCCCGCCCAATATATATACAATTATTTAAAATTAATTATTTTTTATATATATATATATATATATATATATTGTAATTATTTATAACATATAAATATATGTTTTAAGTTTAAAATATACATTCACCCACCATGTATTTAGGCTTTGGCGGGCTTAGGCTAGGTCGGGCTTATATTAATACATGTTTGCTTAAATCCGACTCATTGATATCAGGCTTGGACGGCAAATCAAGTGTCGGGTCATTTGAATAGGTCTATAAACAAGGAAAGTAAGTGCTGTAAGTTACAACAAAGAAAAACTTATTCTAATTAAACACGTGCAGCAATTCTAAACACATTAGTTGCAACAAAAGAATTTCAAGGATAAAGATCCTCTGCAGTACTGCACTCTGCAGTTCTCTCACATTCAATTAAAAACAATTTTTTGATCAAACAAAACCCATTAAATATAAGCCATTGATTTCCAAAGCAATGGCTCTGATTTTTGGAACTTTACTCTGCAGTGAAATAGGAATTGCAGAGGATCTTTATCCGAATTTCAAATTGATTTGTTTTTTTCCTCGACTGAACCTGTTTGTTTGAGCTTCGCGAGCTCTCCCAATTTGTTGCTTCGAATTGGTTCAAATTGCAAGTCGCATGGATGGACAAATTCCTCCTAAGTATGATCAAGAGTGACTTGGATCGTTTGCAAATACCCTAATTGAGCAATCCTTTCAAGATGATAAGGGGCTAGACTTACCTTTTCTTCTTCGGTCGTAGCTTGATGGCAAAAAAAATGTTGGCAGCGGATAATCCAACTTACGGGATCTTCTGTTCTATTAAAATGAGGGAAGTTTGGTGAATTTTTCGCACAATCAAGTTTCCTTTAGAATTTTCTAGACTTGAAGGTTTAGAAATTCCCTCATCTTTCCTAATTTTTGCTTGACTTTCAGCTATTAAACTTGAAGAAGAATTCAACCCTTCGTGGATTCCAAATTAAGAGAAATGGCATCCAATTTGGCATTAAGTTGCTCGACTTGCTCGTTACAAGTCCGTAATTTAGATGTAAGTAAAAGAGCTTCTTGAGTTGGTCTTAAATCGATTCACACATAACTTCCGGCTCTGATACCAAATTGTTATGGTCTCGGGCTTGTGATTGAGTTATGGATTTGTTCAGGACAGAAATGGAAGGTGTTTGAGTAGTCGAAGAAGTGGAACTCTTCTTTTGATGTCTTTTGAACGAATTAAAGGCTTGATTAGAGGAAATTTTAATACCTCTGAGTTTCAAAGTACTCAACTAGATTTTTCCAAGTTTACTTCTTCATTGATGATTCTGAATTTAAATGCATATAAGTGATAACTACCATTACTACAACCGTTATCGGTGATTCAATAATGGTCCATTACTTCCTAATACACTACTAAAACTGAAAATGGGGTAATAAAAATGCATTATATGGAATTAAACTAATAATTAAGTAATTAAATGAAAATGGGAAGTAACTTCTATACAGCCCACATATTCTCTATGAGCTTGTTTGGTTCACGGAATATCTATTCCATGGAATAAAATGAAATGAATTAAAAATTGATGAAATTGGTTGAGTATCCGTATCGGATGAAAAAGCTATTACTAACTCTTCATTATCATGTTATTCCCCCATTTCACATAAGAATGGCTATTCCATGATATAAAGGACTTAGGCCCTGTTCTCTTGGACTTATAATCAGAAAAATAAGTTTAGTTCAACTCTAATAAGTTCAATTCAGTTCAGTTCAGTTCTAATAAGTTAAGTTCAGTTCAGCTCCAATAAGTCAAGTTCAGCTCAGTTTCAATGTAACGCCCCGATTGATCGACTGGCCCCACAAACCAACACGTGTCTTTCCAGTGAGCTTTATCGTCACTCGCTCACTTCCCGGGTAGCCCTCTCCCAGTACGGTGTGGTTCGGAGACGAACCAGGCGGAAGCTGGTGGACCTGTAACGACCCGGTCCCAAAAAGAGTGGCGCCGGGATATGAGACCTGATCAAAGAGCGGCCATGAGGGATGTCGATGGGGACAGGAATGAACCGGATCCACACCCGAATGAGGGGGTTTCGAGACTACTGGTATGGGACGGTACAGTTGAGAAAGGTTGTGAACTGAAAGTGTATCGTACTGGAATGCTATCGATACTGTGATGGTATGGGACATCACAGTTAGAGAAGTGTTTAAAAGATTTGAATCGTATTACCTATACCAACAAGGTGCACCTTCTTTTCGGGAGCCCGTTTCGAGAGAACTTCAAAGTTAAACGTGCTTGACTTGGAGTAATCTTGGGATGAGTGACCTCATGGGAAGTTATTCCTGGAAAATGAGCGAGTGAGGACAAAGCTCACTGGAAAGACACGTGTTGGTTTGTGGGGCTAGTCGATCAATCAGGGCGTTACAGTATATCTCTTGTACAAGATTTCCTAGTATATAAAAGTCCAATATATACTAGGAAACCTTATACAAGAGAATCATGAACGTAATGTTTTATGAATAGCTCATCTTGACCCAAGTCGTTATTAGAGTATATCTCGTGTACTTTTATATCCTAGTATATAAAAGAGAATCTAATAGTCATATCACGTTTAATGGCCTCCAAAATCTATTGCAAATTACACAGCCCATTCATGATCCGTTAAGGTTAATACCGAATTTTTAATGATATAAAAACCTCCATTCACATCTCTCTATGAGCCCTAATGTCCAACATTGGAGGTGTATTTTTCTGCTTGGTTAAGTCTCCTGTTGCTTCTTTTTGAGAAAAACAGCTACTATTTTATTCGCTATTCAAGCTTCATAGCAACCATGGAAGAAAGTTCTGGAGCTAGGAATAAAAGAATCAAGTCTCAGGATGAAGAAGATCGAATCAGTGTTTTGCCGGATTCAATACTTGAGCATATTCTCTCTTTTTTTTGTGTCAACTAGACAATCCATTCAGACTAGCGTTTTATCTAAAAGATGGCATAACCAATGGACTCACGTTCCTCTCCTTATTTTCAACTCACGAGATAAAGACAACGGGTTTATCGAAAAGGCTTTAATGCTTCATGATTGCTCTCAAATTGAGAAATTCGACCTCATGTATAATTTTCACTCGGATCCTCGTTTTGCTTCAAAAGTCCGCTTTGCATTTAGAAAACATGTGGAAGATCTAACATTGATCAACGATTCTAAAGAATCGTATTTGTTGCCGAAATTCCTCTTTGACAGTGCTTCATTGGTTAGTTTAGGGATGGAAAATTGTCACGTTATGCCCAATTGGAGAGTAAATTGGCCATCTTTGAAGTCACTAGCGATGGATTGTCGTGCTTTAAGCCGTGAGAATAGCACAACTCAAAGCATTGAAAATGTTGCTTCGGGTTGTCCCTTGCTTGAGTTGTTGGATTTCCGGGGAAATTTGGGTGATTCTGAAGCTATTGTTGCCAAATCTTTAAAGATATTGTCATTTCATCCCACCTTCAATCAACACTCAACTAGAAAAACAATAGTTCCCAAATATTTGTGCATAAATGCGCTCTTATACATTTTTGTTTCTGTCATTTATTGCTTCTCGAAGATTCTCATCAAAATAATCATTATCAGTCCATGTTATTGAACCTTCGCCTTGAACCTCCTTGCACTCTTCATATTATTGGCTCTATTGGCGGTTTAATATGTTTCGTCGTTATTCATGACCGACGAAACAAGAATCTTGTATCCAAGTTCACCATCTTCAACCCCGAAATTGGGCATTTTCTTATCATTCCACCTCCCCTCCAAACCATGAAATCCTCACCTATGGTTAAAGGCTTCGGGTTTGATGATACTAGATTAGATTGTAAAATCTTTTTAGCTGAACCTGACCGTTACGTTTACCTTTACTCACTCAACTCCGGTTCTTGGAGGTTTATCTCTTGTGAAAACACTTGGTATGTGTCAGAGATAAATATAAATACCAAGATTGGGCCTTACCTATCAGCTTAAGCTTTTGGATAAAACGGTTTCATGACAAGGAAGAAGCTCCTTCTGTTTTTTATCTGACTTGAATGTATCCGCCCCCTAATTATCAGATTAATTTTAACCACTATGTTAATACTTCACCACTTATTAATATGATAACTTAAGCTAATCTCAATATTATCCTATTAGTGTTACATTTTAGCCAACAAGCATCCTCTCATGAACAATCTAAAGTCTAAAGTAGAAAATAAAAAGAAAAGATGTAATTAATCTTATTAATTCGTAATATCTTAGAACTTTAAGCGACACAGATTAACCTTTATTTAACAGTTCTCAAATACTATGAGGCTCAGAAATAAGACCTCTCTCATGAAAACACTCCAATGTATAATGGTTTTATCAACGGAGCTAAGCAAAAAAGTCATTTTGCCACCAAGATTGGCTGAAGAATTTTAAAAGAGATTTTTCATTGTGTACTGTATTTCCTAATATATAAAAGATAAAAAGGTTTCGGAGTCACAAATGGAAAAACAAAAAGAAATAATTAGCAAGTCTTTGGTTTTACACATGACCTATCCCAAAAGTATATCATGAGTTCCAGAAATGTTTGAAA
>CAOJBJ011962850.1:0-11254 GCA_948291685.1 Euphorbia celastroides | reverse complement strand
GTTAATAGATTTGGTTACTTTTAATAAAGGTTATTTATTTAAATAATAAATTCATAAAATTGATACTTTAAATATAATATACTAAATTAAAATAATATAAATTTAATTTGAATATTTTTTCAAAAAATTTAATTGCATTATATTATGTAAAATAATTTAGAATATCAAATGTTGAAAAAAATAATATATGGCATAAAAGAATAATATTGAAACATTTGATCAACTAATTATAGTAGTTTAGTGGTAATGTATATGAGTAGAAACCTTGAGGTCTTGAGTTCAAATCCTCACTCCAACATTATATTTTTTAAAAGTAAGATCCAATCAAACCGATATTATTGAACCAACCGATTCACGGTTCAATTGACCGGTTCAACCAAGCATTGACCGGACCAGACTAGAAGCTGGTTCTGGTCGAACCCGGTCCGACCGGCTGATCCGGTTTGAATTTAAAAACCTTGGTTGTACCTTTCAAAATACATTTTTTCATAGATAATAATGTCTATTTTTTTATTATTTAAATTCAAGATGGACAAGTGGTTAAAGCTTGCTTTTTCACGATATAACATTTCTTAATTTAACACATCTCTCTTCCATGTGTCAAATTGTGAATGTAATGTCTACTATGGATCAAGTGTTGTATAAGAGCATCTCATTCATATGAGGCTTTGTATATGTGTATTGTGTTCTATTATTAAAAAAAAAATAACTTTAGTTTATTATTTAATAAGTATGCGAGTGTGACTCAAAGTGAGATTACACTTGCACAGTTGCCAATTTCTCCCAATAGAATGTTTATTTTTTTTAATTTTTTTACCATATAAATATAAATAGACATCACATCATAAATAATCTTTTTATATTCACTTTTATTATAATGATGTGTCATCATTAATTATGTCAATAATTTATTAAAAATTTTTGTGTAATTAATTTAATATTTATTTTAATGTTTGTAAAGACAATCTTAAGAGACCATTTATTTTTATCATTATTTTATATAAAAATAAACGCAGTTTTAATCTAATTATGCTTACTTTTTAATGTAATAGAATATTTAGAATCTATCTATATATTATTAAAAGCAAAAAAATTATAAATTATCTTTTTACACTTAAATATTTAATTAAATTTTAAAAAATTTAAAAATTGATAAAAAAAAAAGAATTTAAATTATGTTAACAATCTTTAAAATTGATTTCAGAAAATCTATATTACGTCAAATGCTGTAAATCAATGAAAACTAAATTAAAAACAAGAAATCAAATACATAGATGAATGGAATAAGGATGTAACCAAATTGTTTTAAAAAGATCACAGTAGATCACGCTTATAACTAATCAAATATTAATATTTAAATATTATAATATCTTCTAATTATGGATCACGTCTATCATCCAATTTTTGTGTTGTTTATATACGCATATTTAAAGATATTATATTAACATAAAATGTATTATATCTTCTTCTCATTCGAAATAGGTAAGCTTTTTTATGTTCACTCTATATGTTTTTATTATTCGTATATTTTTTGTCAATGGATTTCATTTTAAACACAAATTTTGATTAGTAATTATGTTGTTGTTGATTTTTTATTATTATTTATCTATGCAGAAAATTAGAGGTGTTTACTTTGCTGAACCTTAACTCGGTGGATGATATTAATTCAACCGAAGTAAAACTGAAGATAGATTTTATATTTGATTTAAATACAACTAAAATGCAATCGGCTCTTATAGTACGTGTTTTATGCATCTGCGTAATTTCAGAATGCAGTAAACCAAAATTAATATAAACTATTGAAATAGTTTTTAAGGACGAAAAGGTATGTTTAACTATTAGTTGTCGATTTAATTTTCTTAGTTATAGTTTTGGAATATTTGTTTAATTTATATACTTTGATAAATAGAATGCGATTTTTACTACATTTTGTTGATTGAAGTTTCTATATTTCTAATTGTTTATTTGGTTATATAAGGTTCACTAGTAAAATCATATTTAAGTTAAATTGAAAATCCAAGATACAAAGCTGCCAGAATTTGAGGTGGAGCTTTTTATATTGTTACTCGCCAAAAATATCTATTTCTAATTTTTTTATTGGCAGAGTTTTTTAATTAACATTTAATATGTGGGCAAAGAAAAATTAATAATCATGCCAATTAAAACCAATTTCTTCTTAAAAAAATAAAATATTGTCATATAAATTTTAAAATTTTGAAAATGTTAAAAAGAGTAATGTTATATCTTTTTGTTTTTCTATTTTCTTCTAGAGCATTTTTAATGGTTTCATAAAATGTGGTTGACATTTTTAGACACAAATACTATCTCTATAGCTAAATTAATTTATTTCTGCAAATTTTTTGCGACCTTTTTATCATTTCCTTAGTAATTGAGTTCCTATTCAGATATACAGTCAAAAAATACATGGATTTTATTTCAGATGTAATTGGTGAATATGTTGGTCGTGGTGATGTGCAAAGTCATTTAATCAATGAAAATAACAATGTTTTCATGAATGTGGAACTCTAAGATAGTGATTATGTATTTTAAGCAATAATGATTCATCTTTTTTTATGAAGCTTTAAAAGAATTTTCACCCTTATATAATTTATTAGAATTCCAAAATCTTTAAAATACATAAAAAATTTATTTGTGCCTAATTAAAAATAATCAAACTAATTTATTTTCTAATTGTATTGAATGTTTAAAAAATAGTAGATGACACCATGAATACGTTTTTTTATAGATAGTTAGCGGTATAAAATAAATAAATAGATCCTATTAAAATTTTAAAACTTAATTAATGAACCCACCTGGTATATTGTAATTGCATTGAATGCACAAAAAATAGAGATAAAGCAGTTTTCATAGATAATTAATCGTATGAAACAATCAAATGGATAATGTCTAACAAACAAATATGTAATTTGGAGTAAATAGACAATAGAGCATGGTTGGAGATGAATCAAACAGAAATGAGTAAAATGGAATTTGGAGTAGAAATTGGTAGAGTGGAGTTGGAGATAAATCAAATGAAAAAAATTGTTTTTCATCATAAGCAATCACTTAATATTTGCTAATATAGATTTGCGTCCCAAAAATATCACAATATATTATTTGAATTTCAACAATGGGTTTGTATAATTACAGTTGATTTTATTCATTAAATCTCATAAATCTAATAAAAAACGAAACTAGAATAAATGAATTTTTTATAATAAAAAAGTATATTAAACAATTATTTATTATTCAGCATTACATAACCAATAAAAAAACTAATCAATTCATTTACATGTCACATTTATTTAACAAAAAAATGAGTTTTTGATTGAGAAAAAATTAGGCTATGATATGCAATACATAACTCATATTTAATTTTTTGATTTTAATCCTCAAAATGTGCCATTCATATTTGATTTCTCAATTTTAATACTTAAAAATTATTTTTATTGGATATTAAGAAAACATATCACAATTAATGTATATCAAAATCGTATAACTAGCAAAAAAAAGTTATGTTCCTTTTTATGTTTTGTAACATCACATTAAGGAATTATATATATATATATATATATATATATTTATAAATTTTGAAATTTTAATTTTAATTGAGAGATAGAATATATAAAGACTAGATTAAAAGAAATAAAAGAACAATTTTAAATAAAATTTTATTAAACATTTTAATTTTGTTTTTCACGTCCAAAACTATGCAAAGATCATTCGATAAATAATACAAAGATGAAAAAGGAAACAAAAAACTTTTTTTTTTGTTACATGGAAATAAAAAAATATATAACTACTATATGAACAAAGAGTTTAAGAGTAAGCACTAATCTCTGGGATCATTTTTTGTTTTCTCTATTCTTATACCACATTTTATACGCCAAAAAATAAACCGATTTCTATAAAGATGATATATTTAGTGCAAAATAAATTTAAAAAATGGATGAGGGGTAAAGTAAAACATTTTGTTAAGTTGAAAAGATAAAGTGAAAAGTTTGAAAGTTCGGGATAACATATGAAAATTTGAACCAACTTAAGGATATTTTCTATGCGTTTTTCCAATATATAAAGATGATAAGTAACGTATCCGTGCATCGCGCGGGCACTACACTAGTTTATATAAATTACCAAATTCCAGCTTCATGGCAGGACATTGATGTTTTATTTCTATACAAAGTAACTATCATGGTTGAAGGAAGCGTAATCAAGTATTTCTTACAATGGAATTAGATTTTGACTCATCAAATTAAATTCAATCCCACCTGAAACAATTAATATTAGGTAAATTGTGATTGATAACCAAATTTTGAAATTGATTATATCATTTAACCATTTATAATTCTATAGCATTCCATAATCAATTTATACTTTCAAAATCACTATCACGTTCCTCTCTTCTTTCTCACGTCTTCTAGTCTTCTCTATTCCTACTCTTCTTCTTTTTCAGTTCCACACTTCCCCTGGCTGAACCACCACTTCCTCACCGGTGATCAGTCTCTCTGGTCTCCTCTCTCGTCGGACTCCACCTTCGAGCTCGACGAGTTCGATCTTTATAACTCCTCTGCCACATCTCTCTAGCTCACCGGATTTTTGAAAATTGGTTGTAGAATTCAGATTCGGCAACATATCGACGGTTACGGATTTGGCAATATTCTGTTGTTTTTAGTAATATTTTGTTCCTTTTCTGCTCAATCTCTCTTTCCAGCTCACCGGATTTTTGGACATCGATCACCTGATCCAGATTCGGCAACAGATCGGACATTTAAATTGGATTCGTACACCTTCTAATGTAAAGGTAAAACGTGCTAAGTTCAATACTTTGACTCTCCATAATCTTTAAATAGTTGAAAAAAATATAAAGTCATATTATCTGACTCTATTTATTTTCAACTCTCGTGGCGAAGGTTTTTTTCAAACACAAAATATGGGAAAAAGAATTTTTACTTTGCAAAACTTATATTACGTTTTTTATTACGATAAAACCTCTATAAATGTATATACTTGGGACCGGAAAAAAATATTCATTTATCGAGATTATTAATTTATTGATAAAGGCATAAAATATTCATTTGTCGATAAGTAAATATTTATTATTTTAGAGAATATTTTATAGTATATGTCATAGGTTGGAAAGAAATAAAAAAGATACTTAAATTAAGAATGTTTAAATTTTTAATAGAATTTAATTAGTTCATACATAAATATATAAAAACCTAAAATTTTTACCAGATACTTATTTATCATCTTGGAAATGTAAGAAAATTTAGTGCAATATATTGTACATATGTAATTGTCTTCATATATATAGAATATGGAGAGAATACACTTTGAAATCGTGTAATCACTTTCACATTGAAACTTATTTGATAGTTCTCTAAGTTTTTCAGTGGGATAAAATCAAATTAAAATCAAGAACTTAGAATTATTTTGTTATGAATTTATGAAACAACTAGTATCAGAGAAAAATCCCTTTCTTGAAAATTGATGTCAAAGACCAGCCTCCACAGATCTCACCAAAGAAACCACATCAAAAAAAATAGATGCCAACCGCCTTTTATAGACATACAATGAATAGTCACGTCGGTTCGGAAAAACCGTTGCTAATCATCGCATCCCTTCACACTGACGCAACTCTTCGGAGAGTTATAGTGTCTCGTTGCGAAAAACCTTTGCAAAATATTGTTTCAGAAGGTTGTTACAAAATTAACCGTGACAGTTACAAAACTCTTGCATAGCCTTTGCAATAGACAATTTTTTTTTACTTTGAAACCTTATAATTTCGTAATAAAACTCGAACAATCTTGCGCTCTGCACTCTTCCTTATTATTTGATAAATTCTTACAACCACATTGAAAATCCTGCTGATCAAATTACAATAAAATACTAACACGAAATTTAGGATTCTTTGTATAGCTTTGACATTAAATTTAAAACTCTTTAAACCTGATATAATGGAACATTCGAAGTTGTTGAAATGACAATCTTATTTTTAAAGCACTAATTTTGATATAAATTCCGATATTTTCATAAATTGACACAAGTGAACCTCTAGCCTTCAAACTAGACTTGGAGGTTCATTTATGCTAAAGTTAAGAGGTTCAAAGGTTTGTATTAATGTTGGGGTGTTAAAAGCTGCTTAATTTACGTGGGGATCATGCATTTTGGTTTTAACACATGAAATGAGATTTTTGGATAAAAATAACAGGCATGAGACTAAGAGCCTGTTTGGAATCGCTTTGCATTGTGAAGTAAATTTTAGTTTTAGGAAAGCAGTTTTCACAGTTCTCAATTAATTATTATAAAAGATCGAAATGGATTGTCGCTTTCGAGAACAATTCTAATGCCCCCTTGACAACAAATCATGGAAACGCCTTATAAACAATAATTAATTCACATGATATTAATTTCCCACTCTTTAACCATAAACAACATAAAATACTCAAAATCTTATTTCATTCTTAATATAATATATAACTCCAAATATTCTACTTAGCTATGTGTAACATTTCAATACATAAATTCCTTATGTTCTCGACAATATATTTCTCACTCCAACTCACTTACTTTCTATGTCATTGTCTACAATTCACAATTTCATAATAATACAATGTACTTTTAATGCTTCTCCTCTGAGGTCCAACTTTTTCCATTTTCGGTCCAGCTACCTACGAATCTCCAAAACTGTGTGTAAAAAATTAACTACATGCTAAGCATATTGCTTAATGGTACACAAATATTGCTTCATAAAATTTCAAATCAATTAAATTTATATACTTCAATATATAAAATTTATATTTGAAAAGTATATACATTATCAAAAATATCGTAACACGGTAGTTTTGAAACATACTTAACAAAACAATACTCAATGTTGCTCAAAGAGTCACAAAACAATATTGTATACCAAACTCAACGTGTTACCAAAATCATTATATCCATATTCATTTATTGCCCATAATTAATAATGGTATTGGACACGGAGTGACACACAGCCTAAAGTCGAAGCTTCCAATATCAATAATTACATTTCACAATATCGGCACTATTGGATATAACTCAACTAATGTTTCTTCGGTGGCAAAAATACTCAGCATTAATTTAAATGTGTGGTAAGTAATGCGTCAGTATATACGCTGACTGTGAGCGTGTGATTTTCACATCCCCTCACGAAGCGATGATGAAAGCATTATTGGCTTGTTACGTTGATGCAGGATCCTAAATTCAAGTTTGCAATGAAGGTTTTGAAGTGAGAGATCTTATACCCTAGGAAAATCCCTATACCTTTAAGAGAAATCCCATACCTTTTTTGGATTTAGGATAAAATTAACCAAAGGCCTATGAAATTACCATTTCTAACTTTAAAATTTAGCCCAAAGTCATTCCTCAATATCCAATTAGGTTTTTCCGGGCTTAAGACCCACCAAAAACCCGAACACCCAAAAAAAATCCAAACCCATTCAAAAAGCCCTTTAGGCCCTTGGTTCGACCCACGGCCGAACCTAGTGGTGCCATGGCCGAACTAATGGGTTCGACCGTGGCTTGGCCTCACCACCGAACTAGGTGGTGCCACGGCAAAACCAATAGGTTCGGTCGTGGCTTGGCTCCTCGACCTAACCGAGTGGCCACCACTGAACCGAGTGGTGCCACGGCCGAACCAATGGGTTTTGGCTGTGGCGTCCAGTGGTCCCAAGTCCGTATTATGTTGAATTTTTTATTTTTCGGGTAAGGGTTCGAAAATTTTGACTAATAATTCATAGAAACAATGAGAAATTGATGAAAACTTGGATTTTTGGACAATGATTTGAGGATTTAGAGACCCCATGCAAGGATTTCATGCCATTTCTCTCAATTTTCAAGGCCTCCAAGCAATCCGAACGTGGATTCACACTTCAAGGGTAATTTTCGGAGCTTCAAAGAGGCTCTCCTTTAGCTTATATGAACTAAATATTGTAAAAAACTTGAACAAAATTCTCTCGAGTCTCCTTGGCCTCCATGGCCAAACCCAACCGCCACCACCAAACCTATTGGTTTGGCCGTGGCACCCACGGGTTTGGCCGTAGAGGCCTCCGAGTCTCGGTCCTTTGAGGCATCCTTAGATTCATTTTTTAGGGTGTAGACTCTATTTTGCCTCATTATGCCATGAAAATTGACTCTAAATTCAAATTCGGGTTGTAATTCGGGGTTAAGGGAAAAAGTCCCTCACCACTAAACCCAATGTGGCCATGGCCATGCCTATTGGTTCGGCCGAGACCCCATTAAGTTCAACCATGGGGCTTTCTCCCCCCCCACCTCGGGTGGAACCCATGGTCGAACCCATGGTTGCCACCACCGAACCCATGGCTTCCACTTAGGGAATTTTGTTCCAAACTTTAAAATTTCATGTTTTCGAACCTAGTTTTTGTTAGGGAAGATGTAATAGGACCCCACGAAAGGCTCAAGTCTCGGATAACTGACATAACTTATGAAATTTGTCCTAAATTTGCTTAAAAACGGCGTAAGTGTGTATGTTCGGCCTTGAAAAATGCTTAAATCGTGTTTATTGCGATATTTGTGTTAATTTCACCGGACTAACATTTGTTTTGAAGGTTTAATTTAGATGAATGTTAGGTTAGATGAATGTTAGGTTTATTTTCATTGCAATTAGATTAAGTTGTTTAGGATTTTTAATCATTTTACCCGTTGTATTTATTTTCCCCTACCCCTATAGTTAGGAAGCCATAATTGATTTATTTCTTGCTTTTTCGCTTTCTCTTGCATGCTTGGATGTTTTTAACGGAACTAAATTGTACAACTTGGAATTGATAAATAAAATGAATAAGTTGCAACCGCGCTCACTAAAATAACCAAATTTATCGACTAAAAATCAATCAAGAACTAAAAACTCACTGACAGACTCAGAATCTCCAACCGATTTTATTTTTGGAGGTTAAAATAAAATTGATAATTTTTCCCGGATTTCCCGGATGGCGACTCCAAATTTTTCAAAATCACACTTAAAAGGGTTTTCTCACGTTTACATGGGCAACATCTAAAAATGAAAAATGAAAACCTTTCCCCCCTCTCTTTTTCGGAACCTTTAGCTGGCGACTCCGCTGGGAATTGAATTGTTTTCTTAAACTTGTGTTTCTCAAAAATTCGGTTTTTTTAAAAGACTTTATAAATGAGTAAGAAATTATTGGCATTCGATCTTCATCTAAAGTCTAAAATTGGGATATACCGAGCATTCATGCATCTTTCTTTTTTTTTATCAAGTCGCCCTTTCAAGCTTAGTTCAGTTTCGCTTTTGATAGGCTTTTTCGACTCTCACCATAATTAGATCGGAAGTTTTTGATAAGCTGACCACCCGAAGCGGGTCCTCCCCCGAGCGTTAGTTGTGTGGGAGCCGTTTATTAGATAGGTCTAAGAACCCAAAATTGAGACTAAAGCCCATGCATATAAAAAAGCCATAGCAACTTTCCCTAGAATCACCCAAACACGACATTATGTGATTTGTTGATTTACGAGTCAATCCTTCTGTAAGAAGAAAGACTAAGACCTCCCTAGAAACAGAGCCTCTTCTACCACACGGGAGATGTAAGGATGGTGTATGAAAACTATGTGTATGTGTGTGCTATGTGCTAAATTATTCACCTCACCAAGTTGATCACCTCAAACACATTCATCTGCATTTCATGAAATAAGCTCCATGAGTTTACTAACCTTGTCATTCATCATTTGATTGAATATGTGCAAGCAATGTCGTAATGCAGTAATCCTCACAAGATAAAAATAACATTCATGACTCATGCAACACAAACATAAACATCATTCCATTTCATGAACATAGTCTCACAAGTTCCCGTTTGCCACAGTCAGGAAGAGAACAAATAAGGTCTACCGAGAAAGAGTTTGGCAGAGAGAGTCAAACAGGCTAGTCTGAGTTCCTGAGACTTCTAGTGGGGTTTCGTGGGAAGAACTGTTCTCCGAAGATGATCAGTTGTTCAGCTTGATTCCCCAGTCAGAATGTTAGGATCTAGTGACCCAACACCAGTGAGTCCTGAAGTGCTCTGAGCAGTCAACACTGTGCTCATCAGGTGCCCTTTCTTTGATCAAGTGAAAGAGCTCATGAAGGAAATCTGTGATAAGGAAGATGCCGTCAGGTGAGGCGGAGGGGTGACCATTGAGGATGAACCAGTGATCCTCGAGGAAAACCCGAGAGGTAACAATGGGTCTAAAACTGAGGGATATGCCACTGCTCTCCGCGAGCTCATTTCTATGCTCAAGGGAAACAGCATTAATAACTCTCAGGATGTTGAGTCCGAGGATGATTTGTTACCACCAAACTTCAACATGCCTACTTTTCTTCTCTACAAGGGAACCACTAATCCAGCAGTGTACATTAGTAACTATGAGAATATAATACGGATGAAAGGCCTCACTGATCGCTAAATGACCAAGATGTTTCCTATCACTCTTACGGGGAACGCTACCGATTGGATGAATGAGCAACCAGAAAGTCTAAAAGTGAACTGGAAAGAGTTTCCCAAGTTATTCAAAGAGAGATATGCTTTCACAACCAAGATCCAGACTACCATCCAGACTCTTGAAAAGATGAGGCAACAACCTAGAGAATGCTTCATGGATTACTACACTCGTTGGGCCCGAAATGATAAGTTGAGTCTGCTCGAAATGATCACAAAGATCCTAGACAAAGCTCTTCCCTTTTATCGAAGACACATGGCTCTTAACAGTTTCACCGATTAATGAATTCAATATGATAGATCCGAAATTAAAGTTTAATCCTAACATTTGGTATCAGAGCTTAGGATTCATATAAATTCATTGAGAATAAGGAATAAGGATATTAAGTTCATAAATTTCATGGAGAATTTGTTTCTAGTCTATGAAATTTTGAAAAGATTCTTTATGTGGGTAGATGAATTTGTTGGACCAGTCTCGTTGATGCCTAAAGCTTCGTTGAAGGAACAACTCGCTGAAGGTCGTTTTGCTCTGGCTTAAAGGAACTCTCAGTGAAAGAAGTCACGCAATGAAGCATTTTGGAAAAGCTCACTGAGAAGAAATGTCACTGATAAGGACATGAGCGCTGACGCAAAAAGTTAGTTTGTCTTATGTTCAGCTGTCCACTTCCGACAAGAAGTACATCGCATTTAATGTGGTCTGAGGAAAAGACAAGCGCGCATTTAATGCATTCTGAAAAAGTGGGAGGCGCGAAGCAAAACACGGAATGGCGTACCTGACATCCAGGAAA
>CAOJBJ011960645.1:0-18693 GCA_948291685.1 Euphorbia celastroides | reverse complement strand
GGGAGTTGAACAAGAAGAAGTAGCAGAAGGAGTGATTGGGTCATTAGGGAAATGAAAGGTCGGGGATTGGATCAGAATTTGAGGAACCCCCGAATCATTACCACCATCGGAGTTATTCTGATCGGCGGAAGACGGCGGAGGGAAGAGAAGGGGCGGAATGGGGCGGAAATCGGAAGAGACGCCGGTGCTTTCTTTTCCGATTTGGAGTTCTGATTTCTTCTGATGCATTACATAAGGGAAGAAGAATTTAAAAGATTGGGAATGGGGAATTTGGAATGGAAACTGAAATTGCGATGAAGATCAAAAATTGAAGCAAAATGGATGGTGGGTTTGGTAAATTACTGAACTGTGTTTGAATTTGGGAAAGGAAAGAGAAATTAAAGAAACTGTAAAAAGAGCGAATTGAGGAGAGGCTTTAAGAAGGAAATGATTGTATGGATTTGCCTTGTTTTTTGGGGCTTCTTTCAATTTCAAACCTTTCATTTCTATCACTCTTCAAACTTTTGCCCATTTCTTCTCTAGTTTTATTTTTCTCCATTTATATTTACCTACCATGCTCGTTTTATACACGATTCAACACATTTGGAGCGTGTTATATTTGGTAAATTTTATCTTAATCTTCACTTTTTCTATTGTTTTTTCTTCATGCATTGGCTATTAGTTTATTTGGAGTTTTTTTTAAATATTATCCTTTTAATTTCATGCATCTAACTGTAAATATTTGGCTTTCCATGAACGAATAGAGTATTTTACCAAATTTTATAGGTCATGGGAAACAAAACTATAAGCTTATGATTCATTCGATAAAAGTAGCATGTTGATGTGGTTTTGAACTCGTTTTGCTTTTTCTATAGATCTATGTTTATCAAAATAATTATGTTTGAGTATGACTACAATGACGTGGAAGTGATAGATCCTTGATTGTCTCTTAAAAGTTCTAATCCTCAAAAGATATTATGGTTTATGTATAATTTTAATACATTTAGTTCAAATTTTTTAATATCTTCAACATGTCGTGTCACCTGAGTAAAAGCTATCAATTTAATGCAACAACATACTTACATAAATACGCCGTAAACATCTATATGATACATTTATGATGTTAAGTTTAATACAATTTTGACATCAGTATTCTAAAGAGTTATTCAAAATTCCCTCTCAATCCACTTACATGTAACTAAATTTTATTCAATTTATAATAAATTTTTGTTAATGATTAGACCAATACATATTTATTATGCAACATAATAAGAATATACTCAATTTTTTTATCAATTAAGAGTTGATAATTAGATGTATGACTTGTGTAACCGTAAGGAATCAAACATTTCAAAGGAATATATATCCTTAATTCAGAAGCAAAAAACTCAATTATATTACCTTTCAAAACTATAATTCAATTATTGTTTAATCAATCTTTTATTATTTATCAATAAATCTACAAAATTCAACACCGAAGTATATTGAAATACAAATTTGTAGGCATACAAAAATTGCAATCACCAATGAAAGACAACTAAATTCTTGATACACACTGGCTGATCATTCTCGAATAAAATATTAATTCTATTTATATAAAAGCCTTTTTAAACTGGTTTATATAAATGTAAAATATTGGTGTTATTTACGTATGTCTTTGAATTTATTGTTTATAATTATATCCACTTGG
Source organism: Euphorbia celastroides (assembly GCA_948291685.1). NCBI lineage: Eukaryota > Viridiplantae > Streptophyta > Magnoliopsida > Malpighiales > Euphorbiaceae > Euphorbia > Euphorbia celastroides. The sequence continues at coordinate 17,024 of CAOJBJ011960645.1, read as the reverse complement.
TGAAAATGACGAAAGGAATACGATAATATCCCAAAAAAAATATCAAAATGGTCATATGATTCAATAGTTACCATCAGCCTCAAATACTAATTGTACACGTGTCATCACATTCCTCATCCTATTTACACATAGAGCTGGGCATTCAGTTTATTCGGTTTAAAATTGAACCGAATAGGTATAGCAAATTTACATTATAATTTTTACTAAAATTAAAAAATTACAATAAAATTCAAATCAAACCGAACTAACATTGGTTTATGTAATATATTTATAATGAAAATTCCATAATTTTTAAAATTATAATCAAAATTCGATAATTCGGTTGAAACAATTTGGTTCTATTCGGTTCGGTTAAACCGAATGCTCATCCCTATTTATACATACTTAAGGAGAAATTATAGAAAAAACAGTTCAAAGTGCACAATCTACTAGCTCACAATTTTGGATATGGATTTAAAATAATTGAAAATTGAAAGTCTGTAAACTCAAAATATTATAAATTGTTGATCACAGGGAGTATTTGAAGAAATGGTTTCTTTGAAAAAAAAGCTCTATACTTTATATTATTTTTTTCCTGAGGAAAAACTGTAAGAGCATCTCCAATAGATTGTGGCTTTTATCATTATGTAGCATATAGAATAGATATTCAAATTAATAATGTGACAAAATAGACATTGCATTTTAAAACGAAGCTACAACAGACTGTCTACTTTAATGTGAATAATAATTTTTTAAAAATTAAATAATCATAAAAAAATTAAATAACTTCCTTAATAAACTTTATCAATATTAAAATCAATATTAAAATTAATTGCACAACCTTCTATTTGAATGTCTATATATAGAAGTAGAATGATTTTTTAACTTAATATCTATTTTTGCTTACGTGTTAAAGAAGATTAGAGAATAAATATTCTATTGGAGATGCTCCAAGTGTTGCAATTAATTCAAATATAAGAAACTATAAACAAATAACAACCATCAACAATTTAGCCCTCACAAACTCTATTACAACACTTCTTACTTCTCTATGTCTAATGATGGTATTAAACGAGAATTATACTAATAACACTATAATTATTTAACTCAATGCAATTAAATTCTTCTTAACTTTCAAAAATTTCTCCCGTTCCATTCTCTAAATTTATCTAAAAAATAACTTTAAAACTTGAATTTCCAAGCATCAACTTAAGATTAAATAAAAAATAAAACCTTTAAAAAGTCATGTCAATCAAAAACCTACACTTAACATTTAACAGGGGCAAACTGGTGCCTTTTACAAGTTGAAAGGGGCTAATAAATCCATTTTCACAAGTTTAAGAAAGCAATAGAAACTTTCAAAAGTTACAGGAACGGGAGGCTATTAAAGATAAGTTGCCCTAGTTACTTAGATTACCAAACATCTTCGCTGAGAAACAACTTTTCAGGAACATTTCCTAGTAGAAGGTGCACTTCTCTACAGATTCCATGTTTTGGAGATCATTGCTGTTACATTGAGTCACATGTCTGGACACGTATCTGTTTTTATGGACCCAGACCCAAAACTGCAACCATTTTACATACCCGGACCTGTATCAGTTAAACAACAATCTTTAGGGTCCAGACCCGAAGATACGTATCCGTCAAGCCCTTACACATGCCCTTCAACATCACACAACGGTGACTTAAACTTTCGTGCAAACTTAGAATTAAAAGGATCATAACACAGCTAAAATGGTAGAAATGCCCGAAACAATTCTCAACCAAGATAAAGAAAAATATGCTTACAGACGCTCCGTAAATATCACAAATATTAAGATAGGTCAACGGCTAACCATGTAGAATATTTTAGCATTTTCATCACCAAATATCATTATAACTTCCTTATTCCCACCCCTTTACCTTGTTTGTTGGTTTGGATGATCACCGGGAAAATTATATATTAAGGCACCGACAAAAGGAAACCTTAAGGCACCGACAAAAGGAAACCTGAGTCGAATGAAATGAAGGTCCAGCTCTGAGAGTCCAAATCAAGGTTTGTGGATCTTGAAGCCAAAAACTCTGGGGACATAGCTCTGTGTTGTCTTTATCGGCTTCAGGTGCCCATAAGTCATCAGAAATAAGTGTGGAAATGTAGTCCCGAAGTACGCTCCATCAATGTCTAAGCAATCAATGTCAAGGAAATTCGATATAATATGCGTTAGAAACATAAGAAAACAAATGAACTATGACTAAGGCCCTGTTCTTTTCAACTGAAAGAGAGGCAGAACTGAACTGAAACTTGTTAACAGAGACTTCATGAAAACTTCTTAAAACATAACGAAACTAAAACTCATATGAAAATAATCAAAATTTATTGAACTTCACACTTATCTGAAATTTATTAAAGCTGAATGAAACTTAATGAAACTGAATGGAACTGAAACATAATTAAACTCAACTGAATGAAAGATAAGTTGAAAAGATCGGGGTCTAATTGACTACCAGGTATGATTTTTCTGAAACGAAAACAACAATAAACTGGACCAAGACTGGAAACAGTTAGATTATAGAAGGATACTGCCTTGGTATTTGGACCGAGGGTAGTAAATGTCTTCACATTTCGGGCAGTAGATCTTAACGGTACTTGATCGAGGAATATCTGACTGTCCAACCGGAAGGCAGGGCTGCCCACAGCAGTAGACACGTGGGCATCTTCCAAAGTCATAATTTTTGAACTTCTCTAACTGTAAAAGGACAAACAATTTGAACAAAAAGAAAAGGCACAACACAAAACAAACTCGGGGTTTGCTGTACCATTGCAGACATTCCCTTGCTAGTCAGAATATACCGCACATGAATTAGACCATACAGCATCTCTGCTGCAGATTCAACCAACTCATTCTGTTCTTCAGTAAACATATCACCTGCGGATGTACATGATCAAAGTCAAAAACAAAAATCACATTCTTTACATTCAAACAATTTCATAAATGCAATGGATGATAAAAGCTCATTTATTAGCCTCAATCCTTCCTCATATTTCTTGAGAGGCTACAGAACTAGAACTAGGACCTTTAAAGTATTTATTAAACAATACTAAACCAAAAGTGAAATCTACACCATAGGAACAAAAGCTGACGGGTCACAAATAATAGGTCATCATTCATTGTATTCAGATTATATTTTCGCATCAAACAGAGTCATTGAGACAAAGTTTTCACATCGGCAAAAAAAATCAAGCTTTCACCAAGCTCAACACAAGGCTAAACTAAACTCAGAGATTTTAGTGTATTATCATCAATGTCATCATATATCCTAGAAAATACTAAATAGTGCAGATTGAACATATCAAATGAGCTTAAGCACAGGGTTCAATCATACCGTGTTGCTAAACAATAAAGCAAAAACAATGTAGTTAGACAGACATAGAGCTTACCATGAGAGGATTCAACATCCAATATGAGATCAAGAGCATAATCATAATACGGAACTTGGCTGCTTAAGCCACAAAGATTGAAATCATCCTGGATATATTCATCATCAACTTCACAAAAGAACTCATTCCCCCTCAAATTGCAGAACCACGAAATCCAAGATGTGTCATCCCCATCAGAGCCACTGACATCTGATTCTTCACTGTCAGTCTCAGATTCCTCTGCATTTCCATCAGATAAAACACACACTCAGCAGCCACTTGCAAATGCATCCCATCAAAAACAACACTCAATTACAGGCAAAAATTCTGAGTTGGAAAACAATGTTTCAACATCAAATTAGTATATATAACAATGAGCATATCAACACTTTAGCTGCAAAGTAAAATCCAGATCCAATAAAAGCAAGACAAGAAAAACAAAAACATTTTGAACTAACCGTCAGAGCACTTGTTCTTCGAGAGAGACGCAGAGCGAGCATCACGGTGATCGAGCTGGGATTTCCCAGCAGAAGTAGACGGAACAGACAATTTGTCCTTACTATTCAACACCCTCGAAGTCGAAGTAGAAGATTTCTCTAGATGCTTATCGAGCGCTTCATTGATGCGCTTCCGATCCATCTCGGATCTCGACGATCCGCCCACAACCCCTCGATCCTTATACATGATTCCTCTCTCCCGCACTCCAAAAGCCCTAAATTTGTCGATTTTCCGGACAAAGTTTCACGCTTTGACGGCGAGCATGATTGCAGAGGGGGAAAAGGGCAAAACCAACCCCTAGATTAGAATAAAAAGGGTTTTTTTATGGATTTGGGGATTCAGCAGAGGGAGAAGATAGAATCGGAAGATGAATTCGAGAACCGGAGAGGATTGGGTTGGAAGGATTGAACAGAGTCGGTGAAAACTAGGGCTTCAAAATGGGGGAGATTCACAAGAGCTCCACAATGCTCTGTCCCTCTTCTTCTTTTTTTCTATTTCTTTTTCATTTTTTTATTTCTTCAAAGTAGAAAATTCCAAAAATTCTTTGTTAAAAATACTTTGTTCATGGGCTAACTAATTCTCCGGCCCGGTCCAAACCCATTTGTTCTCACAGTTTACTCTCTTCTTCTGCATTAATAAGTTTAACCAACGGCGGTAGTTGGCAAAGCGGAGCTGCAGGTGATCTGATGGTCACGGGTTCGAACCCCACCATTCGTTGAAAGACTTTAAACCTTAATCCGCAGCCTGGTCGAGTAGGATTAGTCGGATCCCGTCAAAGATGTGTTCAGAATACCTGTAATTATTACAAAAAAAAAAGTTAACGGTAAAATTGAACTGGATATAATAGAAAATAAGTTAAAAGAGCGAAGCCTTAATACAATTGCAAACTTGTTATATGTAAGTATTCAAATTTCAAACCACCAATATAATTTGTGCTTTTACAACAAGAAAAAGCGTGGCTCGCAGGTTTCAACGAGATTTCTCTGTAATATATAATTAGTTCGTGATCGTAGCTACTCTAATTAAAATCAAAGAAACAAGTGGTGTTGTGCAAAAAATTAACATGGAGATACTATAGTGAGAATTTTTATAACTAAACCGATGGTCAAGTTTCATCTTCCGTATAGTTATATGTCTGAATTTTCTCTTTATCCACACGGGTCTTATGGGCAGAAACGAAAGAGATTGGTTTTTATTACTTTTTAGCCTATATGTGAAGAACGAATGTTAAAAACAAAAAATGTTTTAACATTGTATGAACAATTTTTTGATCTTTGGTTTTCAGCATTGTGCAATGATTGGAGAAAGGATTGTAACTTGGTGTCTGCGAAAATGTTGCTGATTTTATTTTAAAAAAGCTAAATAATGAAAATTTAAAGACCTAGTGATAATTATTAAAATGAATTTTGTCTTAAAATTTTTATTACCGTCCTAAAATTTTAAATTAATATTAAACTGCATCAACTTTTAAAGAGTGCACACCAAAATAAGAGTGTAATCCACGCATCTAACACCTATGTTTCATGAAAATTGAACCCCGTAAAAACGTCATACTTGTGTTTTTTTAATTTTTTAAATATTTTCTCTATAAGAAGTTAAAGTTGCAACACTTAGATTAGACGGGGGCCACATGATAAAAAGTAGTTAAATTGTGCAGTTCTAGAAATCTAAGATAGCTGCAGGATCTGTTCCAAAGTGAAAGAAGACTATAAATTTAGACGGATGAGTTGAAACGGCAGTTGATGTATTCAGCCGAACTTTGATTTTAAAATATAATCCACCGTTAAGCGGTAGAAAAAGGATTACATAAAATTTTAAATAACATTACAAATTTTTTGTTAAGCTAATTCAATTTCTTAAATTATAAAACATTGCCAACGGTTTGAGAAACGTGCAGGCAACTTGCTAATATCCTTGAAATTTATATAATTTACATATATTTATTTGTTGAGAACATAACTAAGACTTTTAATTCTTCTTTTTTTTATGAAAGACTTTTAATTCTTAAACACAAATATATCTAACAGCATATGATTGCCAAATAGATTTGGCTTAACACATAACTTTCTTTAACATGAAAACAAAACTAGACATAAAACTACTAGAAAAATTTATTTTCTATATTTGCTATGAAGAAGGACGATATATATCAAAGTTTTCTCACCATCAATCAAAACTCTCTTACAACTCCCGAAACCGTTAAGGAATTTTTTACAGCTAGGGTTCGATATCGTGCTAATGTGGTCAGTGCGAACCCCTCCAACCAAATGTTAGTGTATTTTTAACAATGTCCATATGCTATCGATTCTATTACAGACATTCCAACGAAAACAAATAGAATTGAAGTTTGACAAATATCCAAATAAAAATTGATTAAACTATATCCACAAATAAACAACAATAAGAAATGCGTTGACCAATTTAATCCCAATCTTTACAGGTTGGATTTGTTTAAACCATTGAAAATCTTAAAATGGAAGTACCTTATGCCTACAAATACACACTCATAACCAAACACATACTCACAACCTTTTTTTTGTCAAATAAATTCAATTTCTTGTGCTAAAAACCCAAAAAATAATAGAAAATGTCTCTCAAGCTCTCATTTGTTGTTGCATTTGCTATAGCTTTGATCTCACCCTCCAATGGAGAAGATGTCACAACATACGGTTCGCAGCCGGATTATTTTTTAATCCCACACAACCAAGCTCGAGCCGACGTGGGACTTCCCCCACTAGAATGGGACCCGAAGCTCGAACAGTTAGCTAGAGAAACCGCAAGCCAATGGGGTGAAAACTGCGAGCTAGTGCACTCAACATTGCCATATGCTGAAAACATATGCGGAGGCACTGGCTCGGAAATGACTGGGACTGATGCAACCAATATGTGGGTTGGGGAGAAACAATGGTATGACCCTGAAACCAAGACCTGCGCCGAAGGTCAAGTATGTGGCCATTACGAAAACATTATCGCACCTTTGACGACCAAATTGGGATGTGCTAAGATTTATTGCCCTAAAAATGACGGTATAATCTGGCAATGCGACTACAGTTATTGATGAGCAATTTTAATCTTGATTATCTTTATGGATATGGGTAAAATCAATTGATCCAATGTTTATGTTTTCCTTAAATACTGTGTAAGAATGCAGAAAGGTTCTGTTTATGCAATGTTAATTATTTCACTTTGCCTAATTGTAAGTGGTACATAAATGTTTGTAATATAACCTTTTTGCTCTCTTAGCTATGGTTTTTGGCATTGTATACTAAGCTAAAAAGGTAGTAACTTCAATTTTATTGGATATATAGGAAGATATTGGTGAAACTACAAACAATAACTAAATCAAATTTATTTTTGATATAAAAATGGGTTTTGATAGATAGTTTTGATTGTAGATTATAAATACCCTTCATTGAAGAGAAGGGTTAACATAGATTTTCAAATACTAACATTAAAAATTTAAGTCAATGTGATTTTTTAATGATGAATTGGCCCCCGAAAATAATGCTAACATGTCGAAGAACGTGTAATTTTACAACTTTCCCAATTGCGTATGAAACAATTTCTTTCATTATAATTTTCTTACCATTTACTCGTGTCAATACCGAGACTTTTTGTTGGAGCATAATTGTGTACAAATATAATTTGTTTTTGAGCATAAAAGAGTTTTCATATATTTGTAATTGAGCGCAACCACATACAAGACCTCTCATCTATTTAAACAAATGTGCTTAGTGGCTTTTGAAATCAACTAAAACTAAAAAAAACTACTGAACTGATAAGGTTTGAAATAAATTGAACTAAATGGAAAATAAGTTCAAAAGAATAGAGCCTAAACTTTTAACTTATAAGTAAAAATTTGTGAGACAAGAGTGAAACCATACACCAAGTGACCATTCAAGAATTTTTCCAAATTTCTTCCTTACAAAAAGTTGACGGTGCCAAAATTTACCGGGCAAAGCCTTTAAATGAAAAACATTACGTGGTTTCAGCTTTTTACAAAAACATTTTTGTGAATTTTTTTAAAAGCTTGCCTTTGGTTTCATAAGTTCTAAAAAAGGCTTTTCAAAATATTAAAAATCACAATTAAAAGGGTACTCTTATCCATTTTTAAAGTGAAAATTTGCAGGGTTTCTTTACAAAAATGCAATACAAATAGTGATAAGTTTTAAATTTTTTTTAAAACGGACATATGTTAAATTAATTAAAAGTTGATGATAAGTTTAAAAAATTTATAGAAAAATGAACATCCCAAACTTACTCAAATTTCAATAAATAATTTACAAATAATATAATTAATTATATGAGTGTTTAGTTTATTTGAAGAACGTGTGTAACATTAATCTGATTAACTTTTTTTGTTAACTTCTAAAACTACATGTATGTTTTTAAAAATAATCACAAGAATATATCTACGAAACACCGAAACCACGTGACATTATTTTGTTGTTTACCCTGTTTTCTTTTAGAAACACTCCAACAACAACAAACAAGAACTTGAGTTTGGCAAATTTCCAAATAAAAATGCATCGTTTTATATCCACAAATAAACTAATAGTTGACCAATTCAATCCAAATTTTCATTGGTTTAATTTCATTAAACCATTAAACAAAGCAAGGTTTTAGCTTAAAATGAAGTAACATAACCCTGTAAATGCGTACCCGTAACCAAACACAAAATCTCGGCCTTTTTTCATCAAATTAATTCAGTTTCTTGTAAAAAAACCCAAAAAAATGTCTCTCTTGTTCTTATTTGTGGTTGCATTTGCCGTAGCTTTAATCATAACGCCCTTTCCCATCAATGCACGAGAAGATGTCACAACATCCGGTTCAGCACCCGAATACTTCCTAATCCCCCACAACAAAGCCCGAGCCGATGCAGGTCTCCCGCCATTGGAATGGGACCCGAAGATCGAACAATATGCCAAAGAAACTGCAAGCAAATGGGGCGAAAACTGCGAGCTAGAACACTCGGATGGGCCGTATGGTGAGAACATAGCCGGAGGCACAGGCTCGGTCATGACGGGTACCGATGCAACCAATATGTGGTTGAGTGAGAAAGAATTCTACAACCCGGTAACCAAGAGTTGTGCTGAAGGTCAAGAATGCGGCCATTATCTTAACATTATTTCACCTTTGACGACTAAAGTTGGTTGTGCTAAGATTTATTGCCCTAAAAATGATGGTTTAATCTGGCAATGTGATTACAGTGCTGAATGATTGAATTTATTTTCAATTGCCATTCTTCGTATCGAGTTAATCAGTCAATCCGATGTTTAACTTTCTTTTGTTAAAATGTTTCTAATAATGTCATGTAAAAAGGTTTTGTTTATGCCGAGTCACTTGTCTTTAATTATGGTAGGTATACATAAATGTTTGTAATATTATTGTAACATATATGTAATGGAACAGTTTTGATTATATTGAGATTTTTCATATTGTTTACATTGATTACATTGCTTGAAAGAATCTAAGCTTTTCTTTTCAACATAATATATGTTGTTTGATATTGAGAGTTTTTCTAAATGTTGATCATGACGTTTTAAAAAAGTATAAATACATGAAAAATATCATTTTTCGAGTTTTAACAATTTTAAAAGAAAGAAAGGGGAAGTTTTTTCGCGTTATGTGCTGACTTGTGCACCGTTGAAAACACCATTTTCCGTCAGAATCATATGTGTCAAGCATGTTGTTGCCTCCATCTCAAGTTAAAATTTAAGATACATAAAATAAATTTGTTGAATAATTAAAGAATGAGAAGGCCAGGAAAAAATTTCAGATATATATATGTATATACATATATATATTCTCAGAATTCGGTTGCAAATTAAATAACATGAAATATGTTACCATATTCTACGGAATAAGAATTTAATAGCAATATATTAGACATCTAAAAGGGGGTTTAAGAGGTTGAATAATCAAGTATATTTTTGTTTATTTTTATCATATATTACAGTCTAAAAGGTGAGATATTACTTTAATGATTGGCTGGTCGGTAACAACAGTGATGCTGAATTAAGAAGCGTTGATGACTCCAAATAAAAAATTGAAATTAAAACTTCAGGGCCCTCTCAAAATCACAAAATAAGTCCATTATTTCGGTGTTCTTTTTCTAAAAAAAAATGCAATTCTATCTCCTTTTTCTTTCTACTACCAAATAAAACTTTCACAAAATAAACCACTAAACCATTAGCTATGGGAAAAACAACAATTCTAACTAACTTGTGAGCCGAATAATTCCAAATTTTATATTGAATTTAAACTAAAAAATAAAATCTAGCACTATCGCTTGATAATCATCTAACAAAATACATAAAGGAGATGAAATAAGAGCTTCGTTATCAAGTTAACTAACAATCAATCATATATTCATTTAAACAACCTTAATCCTCTTCTATTTAACTTACTAAGGTCAGTTTGAGATTGCTTTCACATACAACTTTCTCTACAAGCAACAGATTTGAAAATCAAATGGAATAATTGATATTAATTGATACAGAGAATCAGAATGTGATGTTTAAAGCTAGAATTTATTAAAGTAGAAAAGGTTTTGATAACCAATTTTTGAAGACAGTAACTTGGACAATGTCTCAAATGAGAAATATTTATTCTTCAACTAAGTTGTGAGTAATAATAATTAATATCTATTATCTAAGAAAATATAGAACCAAGTGAATGAACGTTGCAAGGCAGAAAGAAATATATGGGCAGGGCCCGGCAATTATTCGGTTGTCAGTTGTCATATGCTCCAATTATTTCCACTTCATTTCTATTTCTCTAAAATAAAAATATTTATTTTTTTCAAAAAAATAAAAATATTTCAAAAAAATTACATTTACTATAAAATTTACACCCAACGAAGTCTTAAACAATGCAAGTCTCGCAAGCTTTATTAACATTTTTTTTTCCAAAAAAAACTAAACTAAAAATAGATTACATAATAAATTCCTTTACCATAACAAAATGAAAATGATGAATTCAAATGGGTCATCTTGCCTTTCTAATTCCTACACTCTTTTGCCTCCAGGACAGCTCAAATTAAAGTGATTCCAAAATCTTTTTTTCCCTTACAAACGTTTCCAACTTTTCCCCATCCTCTCTCTCACTTTCCCTCTTCATAAATAACACTACACATTAACAGAAAAAATTCCCATAAAAAATGAACTCTCAAGCAACGATAACAGGAGCAGCGGCTACAGCAACGAAATTCATCAAATGCGTGACAGTTGGAGATGGAGCTGTGGGCAAAACTTGCCTTCTCATCTCCTACACCAGCAATACTTTCCCTACTGTAAGTGAAGTTTCAATCTTTATTGGAAACAAAAAGAAAGTTTCAATCTTTATTTGTTTTTCTCTTTTAATTGCTGTTTTGAATGTGCATTTTAGGCTCTAATGGGGGCTTCCCCTTTTGGGTTGATTTGTGTTTGTAGGATTACGTTCCTACTGTCTTTGATAACTTCAGTGCCAATGTTATGGTTGATGGCCACACTGTCAATCTGGGCCTTTGGGATACTGCTGGTGATTTCTCTCTCTTTCTCTGTGCTTGATTTTGTTCCATTTTTTCTGGTTTGATTGATCAATGTGATATTTGGGTTGGTTGGTTTAGTTGTTTTGATCCATTTTCGAGATAAAGTTTTGATCTTGCTTTTGATTGTTGGTTGTCTTTTCAGTGCAAGACATGGTTGATTGATAGCTTTCAACATTTGAAATTGAAAATTGCTGTTCTTTACTTTTCCAACTTTTTGACTTTCCAATTTTCTGAGATACAAAATCACTGGATTAACCCATAAATTGACTTTTAACCCAAATTAACAAAAGCATCAGCAACTAGTATATTGTCCTATACCAAATAAGGTTGCTTCCCTTTGAAGAAGTAGCAATGGGTTATACTTATTATGCTTTGAATAATGAAATTTAAGTGTAATAATTTGTATTTATGGTGATCAAACACGACCCATTTGAGTTTTCCCCTGTTGTTGAAGTCTAATCATCACAAAAGAAAAAACACAACACTTAAAAGCATTGATGAAGCTGTTAATGTTAAGCAAAGTCTCATTATACCTTAAGTTAGAAGAAACAAAAGGAAAGTGATGAGTAATCATTGATGCATTCAGGCCAGGAGGACTACAACAGGCTAAGGCCATTGAGCTACAGAGGGGCTGACATATTCATTCTTGCATTTTCACTCATAAGCAAGCCTAGCTACGAGAATGTATCGAAAAAAGTAAGCACCTTTTGATCTAAATTCGGTTTTATACCAAGTAAAGTTTCACTTATACCAACTGGGTTGGTTGTGGTTGTTCCTTTTCGGTTGGAGAAGTGGGTGCCAGAGCTGAGACATTATGCCCCTTCAGTTCCCATCATTCTAGTGGGGACTAAGCTAGGTGATTCACTCTTTTTCCCTTTGCTTACTCTTGAATCTATCACTTACGGGACCATTCATTTGTTAGTCCTCAAAGTCTTCGTTTCGGGTTGTTGAAGTTGCGATTTGTTGATGTTTTTTCACTTGAAATGTTAAGATTTGAGGGAAGATGGGCAGTTCCACCTGGATTATCCCGGGGCATGCATCATTTCCACCGAGCAGGTAACATATGAACCAACTTGTTCATATCATCCAATGCTCTGTTTCAGGTTAATTAAACATCGATTTCACTTACTATACTCCCTGCAGGGTCTAGAATTGAAGAAACAAATTGGAGCCTTGGCTTATGTCGAATGCAGCTCTAAATCTCAGCAGGTTTGTTATTTATGAACATCGAATTCGATTAAAAGGGCGTTGAGTATGTGTTGACTATAAGGGCTTTAAAGGGCGTCTAGTTGTTACCTAAAACGTTAGCCTCCGAGATAGATAAAAACAACGGTTTAACAATAATAACTATTGTTTGATACCGAAAATGCTAACAGTTGAAACATCGAAATCCGTTAAAAGGGCATTAAGTATGTGTCGACTATAAGGGCTTTAAAGGGCATCTAGTTGTTACATATAACTTTAGCCTTCGATAAAAACAACGGTTTAATAATAGTAACTATTGTTTGATACCGGAAAGGCAAACAGCTGAAACATCGAAATCCGTTAAAACGGCACCGAGTATGCGTCGACTATAAGGGCTTTAACGGCCGTCTAGTCGTTACCTATAACTTTAGCCTCCGAACTAGACATGAACAACGGTTTAATAAATATAACTATTGTTTGATGCCGAAAATGCGAAAGGCTGAAATTGCCTTTGTAAACTTTTATTCCCAAATAAAAGTCTCCACCTACACAGTTGAAGAGGGAAAAGTCAAATTGATCGACCTAAGACAGTAGGTAATAAAAGCAAATAATTGCATTAATTTCGGTAAAATTCAGTAAAAGTAAATAATTGATGTGAAAATTGCAGAATGTGAAAGCGGTATTTGATGCAGCAATAAAGGGAGTTCTTCAGCCTCCAAAGCTAAAAAAGCACAAAAGGAGACAAATGCTCTGCCGTTTCCTTTAATTTGTCCATAATTATGATTTCTCTTTTGTCTATTCTTTTCCTCTATTTGTGGTGCTTTTTTTAAAAAAACTAATTTTTAGTTATATTTCCATTTTTCATGTGATATATGTGCATCAACTAGTCAAGAGGTCTTGTATGTGGTGTTTCTGTTTTATTTGGGGTGGTTTTGATGTTAGGGAACAAGAGTTGATACAAGATTTGTAACAATCTTTACAAGTTTGTTTAGTTTAACCGTTAGTGTTTGTTGTGGATTTTATTGTAGTTATCTAATACTCGAGTTTCAACATGCACTTTTTTATAATATGCCCCGCTTGGACTTGGGTCTATAGTTGGATACTTCATAATTAAATTGTGTACTTTATAAGTTAATGATTGTCAGTCCCATTTATAATTGATACTCTATAAATTACGTTTAAACTCAAGCTCGAATCAGTCTGTAGAAGGTCTGAGTTACATTAAGAAACTTGTTTTAACAAGTAACTATTCGAATTATAAATAGAAATATAGATGGGGAATGCATTTTTCGACAAACTTGGAATTCACCCATTAATAAAAAAATTTTGAAGGTAGCATGATCTTTTAGATGTTGACGACTAGCTAAATGTTAACTTGAGCATCAAAATTAGGTCAAGCCACCGCAGACTTCTAACTCCGGCTGCCGTATCTACCTGAATACACCGCAGAAAAAGGTCGAGGTTGCCCCTTTGAAGGACTCTTCGATGCCTAAGTCAGCAAGGATGTTGAGTAGAAAAAATAGCAAAGTAACGGCAAGAGCTAGAAATCACATACTTTTTGAATTAGGAAGTAGGGTATTTATAGGCATAAGTTGATGCCCAAAGTTATTGCGTAATTTACCTCTTAATGGAGGGTAGAACTGTAATTATAGGCTTATTCTTCCCCACCATGTCATATAATCTGATCCCTAGTGGGATTCACTCGTTTCTGCTTCCTGAAGAGGTTGTTCCTCTTTAGGACTCTATTTAATGTCATTCTTTATCCAACAAGGTGATTTAGTCTCACTTACCAGCTCGCTTGGAACGATAAGCTCAATCTGATCTCATTGTAATGGACATTAAACCGGCTTAGCTGAATACCGTCTAAATGCTTTTCAGCGTTATTGAGGCCTTCTAACCTCCACTCTTCGCAACGAGCTTCGGGCGGCTTTATGACCGTCTCGAATCAACTGGGTATTTACTGATAATGTTATCACTAATTATGGGAAAACTCAAAACTCTTTTGTGCTCAAAAGCTAGTAGTCCCAAACAAGTAAGAGCATTGAATTTTGGAATTCCATACTTCAACTTTGTACAATATGGTTACAATGCACCATTCCTCTAGTACTTGCAAATATGTCAAGCATGGTATATTTATTTTATTACTATTTATTATTAGTATTATTAAACTAAATACATCATTAACTCTTTAAATATGGCACAAATAGCTTATTGTCCCCTAATTTTAAAAAGTCCCCTATTTCAATTGAAGAAATGTTAAGGAATTTTAATTTTAGTGTATGAGTTACGCCTAGTATGAATTTGACATGCAAAAAGTTGAATTTTCTCTGAATACATCTTATAGTGAGAAGGCATTAAATTATAATTCTAAAAGTTCCTATGTAATTGTTATGGAAAAAAACAGAAATCTCCTGTTTATCAATTCTAACCGTTCACTTAGTTTAATTGAATACCAATATTAAACTATGTTAAGAGGAATTTGGTTAATCTATTTTCAACCTAAGAACGAATAGGTTGAACCAACTTTAAAAATTCATTCTCACGCATATTAAACAATCCCTTTTCAATTCTACATATATTATCCGAAACTCAAGTTGAATTATCCACTTTTTTATATTACATCTATTTGATTTGTGTTTTCTAAAATCAATTGATCAAATTTTAACTTGTATTAAAATTAATGTACATTAGTTTATTTTACATTCAGCTGAAATAAATGAATTTCAATCCAATAAAATGGGTAAAACTTAAGTTAAAATTAAAGTCCATATGAACTTAATTACTTTTGGACAAACTTCATTTTTATGTATTTCAACTAACATCACTGAAGTTCACCCCATAAAGAATTCTAGAAGGCTAAGATTTTACCTAAATATAGGTTAACTCAATTAATTAATCTTTCTTTCTATTCAAAAGTCAATAGCCCCAAAAAACTATGAATATTGAATTTTGTAGAAGATAATAAAATATTTACATACGTGTTGAGAATGTACATCCTTGAAATATTTTGAGCTTTATTTTATTTTTACTTCTCTACCAAGAGAATATCCTACACTATACACATTAATTTTTTAATAATCTTCGTGCTGCCTATTTATTGGTTAAGACAGTTGATTCTTTGACAGGTAAAAAGATTTGAATTTTTTCTTATCCACCTTTAATTAGAACAGTTGTCGCCTCTGATCTTATTCAATAAAACTATGCTTCTAAAAAAATATTTTACTTCTATTGGCACCATTTTATATAAGTTGATATCATGACATGACAATACTACCACTAATAAAGTTTGGAGAATCATTTATGTATTAAAAAATATTTTATTTGAATTTACAAATTTTATATTAATTGAACTCATTATATATACATAACAAGATGAGAGGCATCAGAAGCTAGTAATAACTCGGAGATCAATCCTACTTTATAAACGATCTAAAAACTTCAAAAAAAAAAAACACAACCAATTCCCATAGAATGACTACTTATTTGAATTTTTCATGCAATAGTCTACATTTGATCAAATACTCTTGTGAGCATGCTATAAGAAAAATTATGGATAAACTCCAACTGATTTTAAATATTGAACAGAAAAAAATAATTATCGGTATAGCTTTATATTTTGTAATATCATAATTATTAGTTCATAATTTTGGTGGCATAACTAATAATTATAAAGGAATCTAGCTAACAAGCTATAATTTTATAGTTTTATTCGTCTCAAATTTCGAAATCAAATACATTATTATTTTACAACATTTATTTATTTACCTAATAGATTTTATTACTTTTCCACAATACATTACCCTTTATATACCGTCTTCATAAGTCAACAAAAACCACATTTTCTTTTCTTTTTTTATAAGAAAAAACCACATTTTCTAACTATGCACAAGAAATCACATTAAATAGCCAGATAATAAAATCACATTTCCTATTTATACACAAATAACAAATTACCTTATACTCACCATTCAAGTCTCCTCTCCTCCTTTTCCCCTTCCACCATGAAGACTCCCACCACCAACTCTCACTGGAATCTCCTCCTCCTCTTCTTCGCCTTTGCCGGATTTTACTATCTCCTGCTCTCCTCCTCATCCAACCCCCTCTTCCTCCTCCAAGGCAAATCATGCCCCTCCCCACATCTAGTAAGTTCACTCAACTTTTTTTACACATTCCTGCCCCGTTATATATGCCAGTAAGGCATATACACCGGGCTACAGTAATCAATGGTCATCTCACATCAGCAACTATTGTGACAAATTAAGCACGAAAGCTTGTGAACACTAACGTTTTCTAGGAAAAATTGACGCCAGTGATAACGAGTATCCAATTCTCCTATAATGCTCCGCGTCGATCTGCAAAACTGACACTGTTAAGAGGGCCGGCCGTTTCACCGGTGAACCCTCTCCGATGCTTAAGTCAGGTATGAGATGGAGT
>CAOJBJ011960006.1:0-16587 GCA_948291685.1 Euphorbia celastroides | reverse complement strand
ATTGTTGCTGCCTATAATTAGTATTTATATTTATGCAATCTTAGCTTGTCACCACCACAATATATAAAGAAAACCTATCTGACTCAGTCTATAGAAAGATCTCGCATTCTTTATGTTTGCTCCCTGTGGATACGACCTTGTTCTTACCACATTACAATCGACCCTAGTGCACTTGCTAGGCATCTATTTAGGTAACAACATTTATCATAATGCATTTGTCAAAGTAACATGTTTTAATTCACCAATAAAAAAATGGAATTTGTGGTAAAATGTTTTTTTACAAGGGCTCATATTTCAAATATCGCACAGAGCTCATATTTCTCCAAGACAGCCTTGATGCCAACAGTGCAATGATCTCCTCCTGTTGCTTTTTAAAATGCAGTACAAATGCAGTCATTTTTCATAATGAGGTTAGTTTTGAGATTTGGTCCGTGATTTTACGGGAACATTGATTGAGCTAAATCGGGTTTGCTACGAATTTCAATTTCTATTGAGAAAGCTAAAGCACTTTTGGGTTCGAGAAGCTCTTTCGTGGTTGAAGATTTTTCAGTTTCCCGCATCATTTTGGAGTTGGATCATTAGGTTATCTTTGATAAGCTATTAACAATAAAGTTTATCATACAATCTAATAAATCTTAAGAGAATGCTATTAGAATTCACTAAAATGGTTGAAAAAAAAGATGTACACATGACACCTGCGGAATGCATATATGTTTACATACATCCACCAAACCTTTATTAGAATTACATTAAACATTTAACATACTTCTAATAGATATTTAAACTGAAGAATAGAATGTCAGAGCATGAGATTGTTTATCTCTACAGCAAGATATGCACTTGTAATTCAAACTCTAATTTTCTCCTTGTTCGCCTACCCTCAAAATTTCAAGTATAAATCGTCTAATGTACAAAAGAATTGAAGAAATTAGAACCAAAGCATCAACCTCGTTAAACTCAACAAAGTTGTGATCCTCATATCACAAACCTTTAAACTGAAATAAAATGCAATCTCGTCCATCACATGTGTTGATCAAAACTTCAAAGCTCAAAAACACAAAGCAACAACCGAGATCAACACAACAATCAAAATCAATAAATAACGACAAGATTAGTGACTTCTACAATCCACCTGCAGCAGAACATATTCATAAATTATTATAAGATTAGTGACTTCTAAAAGAAAATATTAAAAAGTTTACCTAGAAGAACACAATTATAAAAAAAAACACATAATTCTATTTTTATGCGTGAAAAGCAACATTCCTACTATAATTATAAAAATATTCACTGATTAACATTCACAAATTTAAATAGCTATAATAATATGTACTCTCGCATTCTTCTAAAGATTATTTATCAAATGCTTATGTAATATATATAGCCATTTTCAATTTCAAATAGATGATGCTCTTGCTCGACCACCCAGTACAGTCACATCATGTTTCGCTTTTAATTGCTAATCCATCAACTGGACAGTTTCTTAAAGAAGTAGGGTTGATTCCTTCTTGGAAAATCTATCTCTTTCTGTAAACAACCCCTTCGCCCGCCTTCTCTTTGAAGTTGATGACATTGAAATCCATTTTTAGCTTCTTCGCCAAGTAGCTTACTTGGCATTCTTCCTTCTGCTTGTATAAATTTTGGTTAAGTTGTATTGAAAGAGCTAAAAAACCCTCAAAGAGCTCCCACTCTCTCAGGTAATAATTTCTTCAATTATGTGAACAAAGCGATTAGGCGTTTTCCTGCTATACTTTACATCTCTCAATTACATGCTTAGGCACTTCAATTTTATTTGTCTGCTGATGTTTTCTTCAGTATTTGTACCATTTCTCTGCTGCTTGGAAATTTGTGAACTTCATTTTAGAATTCGTGATGGCTGATTACTTTCTTGTTTTCATTTGTGCTTGATCATTTTGCCTGACTGGTGTAACTTTTGGTTTGTTATTGTCTGGAATTTTGAACGGATTGAATTCAGGGAGAGAAAAGAAAGTCAAATCATGATTTATGGGTTCCTAAAGGGGCTGAGGGGTTACTTTTTGTGCTTCATTTTCAAATTGAACTTCACATTTGATGCTGTTCATTCATTTGGTCCTTCCATAAAAACTTGACTTTTGAGTCGTTTATTCTCATAACTTGAATCCTTATACAACATAGGCAATTGATTACAAATGGCTTACATTCCTCCACATAAGAGGCATTCACTTGAAAAGGGAAGGCCTTCACCAAGCTCAGAGCTCTTAGCTCCTCAGTTCAAGAGAAATCTGAATTTGAGATCACAAGCTTCAAACAAAGACAAAAGTGGGAAAATCATTTATGCAGATAGTGCTATATCTAGATGGTTTGCTGTTGGTTTGAGTGATAGTAGCCAAATTCCTTCTCACATTCATCTCAAACCAGTTTCTGTTGAGTCCATTGAGCGCAAATCTGGGGAGAAACCTCTAGTTTTGGCCAACAGTCATTTGACTGAAGGTTGGTAATCTAACTCTTATGAAATACTGCCATTTACGCTATTCTTTGAAGTTTGAATTATGTAATAGACATTAACAACATTGTAGAGAATACTGAGCTGGGAGCAGATGATTTACAAAGTCCGTGGGCAATTATAGCTGGCAATGTAAAGCAAGATCTACTCACTTCCTTTGAGCGTTTGAGGGATGAAATGCAGCTTGAAAATTTGGAACTGGTGAAGCCAACTTTGGTTGCTAGGATTTCTAAAATTCTTTTTCATGGGTAAGGTATCTAATTATGGTTGTTAAACCTTTCAGATCCTTTTACTTGGTCAATTCTGTTTAGACTTATTGCAAACATGCTGAGAAATTATATATCTTATTCATATTCAAATTGTGCAGGAATCCACTGGAAAGGCCTGGAGATTTTCAGCAAGATCAGTTTGGTGGGAGTTTTTTGAAACGATTTAGAAGATCTATTTACACAAATGTTCCTGCTTCATATGTGAATTACATCATAGATGAAGTTGTCCCAAAACTTGGGTTTAGTTTTGAAGATGAAAAGGAAATCTACCATGTAAAGGTAATGTGTTGGCAATACCTCTTCTCTGTTACATTTTCATTCTATTTCATTATCAGTTTTTCAATGATTCTGTTTCCTTGTTTAGCTGTCTGATAACACGAGACCAGATTCAACTCTTTCATGCAAATGTAGAGTACAAGCAGATAAAAAACTACAACTCTACAAGGCAAGTTTGTTTACTTGGAAAAGAATTATAATAATATTCCTTTTGCTTTCCAAAATGTTTCTTATGTTTTCTTTAATTTTGTCTTAAGTTTGGAGGTTAGATTACTAATGCATAGTCTTTAACCTTGTAGGTTGAACTAAACCAAGTTCGCCAGATGGTTGCAGATATAGCGTGCCTTGATAAGAATCTAGACCTGAGGTTAATGCTATGCACCAAGAGGATCTTGACAGCACTTACTGTAAGTCAACTCCGCCAGTCTTTGCAAAAAATTATGTTTGAACATGGTTAAAATAGCTGGTGTTTCAGGTGACTAGTTGGCATTGGTTGTGGAACCTCATTAATCATGGGGATAGTTGGTTATACCTGCGGAAATTGCTAATTTGAAATCAAAATCAACAGCATGTCATTTGTTCTTTCTTGAACTGGATTATTGAAATGAATTTGTAAGTGCAGGATGATGAGGCTGAAAATATAAGAGTTCTGGTGAATTCGGCAGTTTTGGATTTAGAGGTGAAGGGTGGGTTGAGATGGCCTTTAGGGAAAACATCCTCAGGAAACAGGTACAGTGTAGTAGGGGTTTGGCACACAACAGCTAAAGCCTACAATCGCCAATCTCTAAGGCTCAAAGTAAGGCACGCAGACCGCTATGATTTTAGAACTGGAACTGGAGAAGCTACAAGGGAGGTTTATCTGAAGCTCAAAGGATTTGTTTCAGAGTTACAGGTGAGTTAAATTCAAATGATTTAGGGAATAGATTTCTTTTCCCTTTGTGGTTTACATGCTTGAGTTAATTTGCGTTTTTTATGGTTCGGTTAAAGAAACTTTGGTTTACTTGTGAATTTGCAGGAAAAGAGAGGAGAAAGTGATGCAGTTTTTGGTATGCTGAGGGATAACTTAAGATTGGTGTGGGAGCACTTTTTATGCAGCGAACCCATCTTTTATAGCCGCCCAACCCAACAAGCAATTCATTTGCCATAGCAGCTCCGGGTCCCTCGTCCACCAGTAATAGTGTTTTAATGAGGCGTTAAGGATGAAGTTAGTTAAATACATGGTATGATTTGTAGTGTGCTGATATGCTGTAGTTTGTCTTTTAAATGGGGGAGCTCTTTCAGTTAAGGCTATTTTGGATTTGGTTATTGTGTTAATATAGTGGTCCCTGAATAGTTGTGGATCAGTTGTAGTTTACGAGGGCATGGAGTTGGTATCTCTGATGTAAATATTGTGGAACTGTGTGATGGGATTAAAATTCCCAATTGGTTAGAGATTACTATGATTGAATGGCTTTTATTGTGGGTAGACAAGAACACTTAACTGGTAGGAAAGAGTAAATATGCAAGTGTTCGATTGTCAAAACCTTTGATAATCAAATATCACTGGACAATAGAGGAGAAAGTGTCTTACAAGTTTGTAATGGGGAGGAATGAATCAATGAAATGAGCATTCAATTGATAATTTGGATGTTTTTTCAGCTTTGTAAAATGGATTTCCTCAATTCTTCAACTTATTCCAAAGCCTAACTCACTATATGTGACAACATTTTTGTCATTTTGATTTTTCAAAAAATAAAAATGTATGTCGTAATTTAAACAATTTAGAGAACTATGTGATGCATATTTTTTTAAGTTAAATGAGTTATGAAATTACGTTTAGACTATGTTTTTATATTTCAAATTGTATTCAGTTTAGTAGCTTCATTATGTTTTAATTTAGCTCCATTAACTTTCAAATAATTTTCATTCAATTTCTTTAAGTTAAAAAAATTTAATAACTATAACTTATAAATTTTAATTAATTTGATACAAATTTTATTTTCATTAATTTCAAGTCACCTCATATTTATCACTGAGGGCCTATAAGGTCATTGGATTAACTGATTTTTTTTTCATTCTAGGGCCAAAGAGATAATTTGCTAAGAGTAAATCCAACGGTTTCTCTAAATTCTTCTTCTCCAAATCCATTTTACAGGATTTACGGTATTTTTATTACATTCATTTGTCCTATTTTACCTTTTTAAAAATAATATATTAATATTTTATTATGATTCTATGAATTTTTTCATACAATATATAAAGAATAGTACAACAAGTAATAAAAAAAAGTAAAAAATATATTAATATTATATTATATTACTTAAAGTGGGGGCATTTAAATATGTGATAGTCATTTTTTTAGGAAAAAAAATGAGAATCATTTGAATTGGATGTGCATTTTCTCCAATTTTACAGTCTATTTTGCCAAAACTCTCAAAAGTCAAAGCGGGTAGCCATTTATCAAGTCGTGCTCCTCCACTTTCCGTACGATACGACTTCTCTTGGAAGTTGACGGAACGGAAATCGATTTCAGCTTCTTGGCCAAGTAGGGCGCTCTTCCATATGCTTTTATACACTTATTGCTTATGTGAAGTTAGTATCAGCTTCAAATTTCACTCTCTCAGGTAATATCATTCCTTCGCTTCCTTAATGTGGAACTCAGCCATTAGCTTCTTCCTGCTTTACTATTCATCTCTCGGTTACATGATTAGGCAACTATAATCTATTGTCTGCTGCTATTTTTCTTCGATATTTGCTCTATATGTGCACTGCTTGGAAACTTGCCGATTCTTTTCCAGAATTTGTTATTGCTGCTTTCATCTGTACTTGATCATTTCGCCTGACTAGTATGGTTCCTCGTTTGTTACTGGATTGAATGTGGACAGTGAAAAGAAAGTTACATGTGGATGATGAATTGATTATTTGTTGTCTTAGTTCCTCTTAAGAGTAAAATGAAGTTTAATTGAGTGCTTTTTGATGGTGTTGAGTCGATGAAATCTTGATTTTTCAGTCGTTTATTCTCATTGCCTCAAACTTGGCTCCTTTCAGGGCATAGGGAATTTCTTAGAAAGAACTACTGTTGGTAGAATGGCTCACCTTCCTCCACACAAGCGGCATTCACAACTCAGGCATCCACCGAACTCAGAGTTCTTAGCTCCTCAATTGCATAGATATGGGAATTGGAGATCACAAACTTCTAACAACGACAGAAGTAGAAAAAAAATCGTTTATGCTAATTCTGCCATATTTAGGTGGTTTGCTGTTGGTTTTAGTGATAATGGCCAGCTTCCTAGTCACATTCATCTCAAGCCAGTTCATGTTGAGTCCAATGAGCTCAGATCGGGCGAGGAACATCGAGTCTTGGTCAATAGTCATTTGACTGAAGGTTGGTAATCTATCTCTCACATGAACTACTATCATTTATGCTATTCTGTGAATTATGTAATGAAAATTTAGAACATTGTAGAGACTACGGAGCTGAGGGAGGATGATATGCAAAGTCCATGGGCAATCATTGCTGAAAATGTGAAGCAAGATCTACTCACTTCCTTCGAACGTTTGAGGAACAAAATGCAGTCCGAACATTTGGAATTTGTGAAGCCAACTATGGTCGCTAGAGTTTGTAAAATTCTTTTCCATGGGTAAGGTATCTAATTACGGTTACTGAACTTCCTAGAGCCTCTTATTTGGCCAATTTTGTTTAGATTTCTTATGAATGTATCTGACCAGTTGTGTTACTGTTTTTGCCAAACTCAGCTGCCTAAGTGTTTCATTTATTGTTTGAAGTTGAATAAAGATGATATTGTGCAGGAATCCATTCATAAATGCTAAGGGCGATCAGTCTGATGAGAGTGTTTTGAAACGATTAAAAAGATCTGTCTACACGAATGTTCCTGATTCATATATGGATTATGTCAAAGATGAAGTTGTCCCTAAACTTGGATTTAATTTTGAAGATAAAAAGGACATCTACCACGTTAGGGTATCTACCCCTTTTTTGTACCATTCTCAAATCTCAATGCATTATTATCAGATTTTAAGATTTTGTTTTTCGGTATAGTTGTCTGATAACACAAGGCCAAATACAGTTCTTTCATGCAAATGCAGTGTACAACCAGATAAAAGACTACTACCATACAAGGCAAGCTTGCTTATTTAGATTGAAAAAGAAGCATTTTCTCTTCAATTATCATATTCCTTTTTCTTTCTTCATTTTCCAATTTTTTCCTTGTAGGTTGAACTAAACCAAGTTCGTCAGATGGTCACAGATATAGCATGCCTTGATAAGAATCTAGACCTGAGGTTAATGCTACGTGCCAAAAGGATCTTGGAAGCACTAACTGTAAGTCGATCTCTACCAGTCTCTGCAAAACTCTGGCTCTAAATTAGTTGTAAACATGGTTGAAATTATTAACACCTTAGTAACTGATTCGAAAGGATACGATTTTTAATCTTTAGTCTAGAGTTTTGTTTTACTCCCCATAAAATGGACTAAATCAAGCTTGGGATATTTGGTCATATACTCGTATTAGAAAAATGGCTAATTTGCAATCAAAGTTGACCCTTTGACGAGGACTTTCATGGAATTTTCATTCCCCAGGATGAAGAGGTTAAAAATATAACGCTTATAGTGAATTCAGCAGTTGTGGATTCAAACGTTAAGGGTGGGCTGAGATGGCCTTTGGAGACGGAATCTTCTGGAAACAGGTTTAGGGTAGTAGGGGTTTGCCACATTAGCGCTAAAGCCTACTTTTCTCCATCCCTAAGGCTCAAAGTAAGACGTGTGTACCGATATGATTTTGTGACTGGAACTGGAGAAGATATGGGGGAAGTTTTTCTGAAGCTGAAAGGATTTGTTTCTCAGTTACATGTGAGTTATTGGATGTAGATACGTTTCATTAACTGCACGGTTTATGCGGTTAACAATGTTTAAGTTAATTTGCATTTTTCATTGAGCACGCAGGAAAAGAGAGGAGAAAGTGATGCAGATTTTGCTATGTTCAAGGATAACTTAAGGTTGATATGGGAGCACTTTTTACGCTGCGAACCCATCTTTTAGCCTGACCTAACATGTAGTCAATCAGCTGCCATAGCAGTTCTAGATTTGAAGGGTGTACTTTTTTTTTTTGGTAATGTTTAAAGGATGTATTTAGACAAATACATGGTAGCCCACCAAGTGTGGAAACTCCTTTATTTTGTAAATGGGGAACTTGCTTTTAGTTCTTGGAGTGCAGTCATATCATCTGGTTGTGTGAACTGTCTGATCAAAGAGAAACCAAACCGTATAACTAAGCAGGACAGAGATAATAAGAAATAATCCGAATAAATATTATCTAAAAGTGTATGCTATATTTACACAACAAAATTACACACTTACACAATTAGCTATATATCTCAGCGTTTCATGAAAAGTAAAATGTTACAGTGGATATGCTAATTCCGTAAGAGTGTGTAATTTTGTTGTGTGTAAACATAGCAGTCCCCGGAATATATCCATGCCTTGATACGAATCTATTGCTCTCAGTGATGTAAACTTATTATCGAAACGGAGTGTAAACTTAATGATACTTGTTGCAACTTAATAAAAATAAAATTTGTATCAAATGAATCATGTATTTAAACTTATTTAAAATTTATTAAAATTTAATGAATTGAATGAAACTTATTTATAACTTAATGGAAACTCAACGAAATTGAACCGAACTGAACTAAAACTTAGTCTCTGTTCTTTTGGACTGAATGCTTAGTGGAGAACTGAACTGAAATTTAATGAAACTAAAACTTATATGAAACTAATCGAGATTAAATGATGTTCAAAACTGTTTCAAATTTATTGATAGTTATTGAAATTTAATAACACTTAATGGACTTCTAATGGAAGTCTAATGAAGCAGAACCTAAGGAAACTGAATAAAATTAAAACTGAAATTGAACGAAATTGAACTGAACTGAATAAAAAAATAAGTTGAAAAGAAAAGAGCCTTAATGAATCTGAAATGAAATGAACTTAGGTGAACTGAATCGAATTAAATGAAAAATAGGTTGAAAAGAATAGGACTTTAATGAATCTAAAATGAAATGAACTTAACTGAACTGAATAGAATGAAAAATAAGTTGAAAATAATAGGGTCATAATGCTTTAAGATGATTTTATTTTTAGGCCTTATTCTTTTCAACTTATTTTTCATTCCCTTCATTTCAGTTCATATTCATTAAGTCTTAGTTTCGATTTTATTAAGTTTCTATTTAGTTCCAAATAAATTTCATTATGTCGGTCCGGTAGGCTTTAAATAATCGTCAGAAGGGGGTGCGAAGGACACTTTTTTTGGTAAAGTATAAATTTAAAGTTAATTAGTTAGAGTGCCACAAAGTTAGTATAAACTGGTTGAGTAAGGCGGAGAAATAAAAACAAGCGATAACTGAGTAAAAGATAAAGGTTAAGTAGAAACTTCATTCCGTATAATTTATCCTAGTTCAACAGTTTGTGTCTAGTGTATTCTCCAAATACTTTCTACTGAGATTGAATCCACTAGTGAACTTCTTCACGTGGAAAAACCTTTATACTGAGTTTTCCCGTTTACAATGAGTTCCTCCTCACTTGCAATTGCAAATACAGAAAACTAGTATTTTCCTACAATATCATTGCTGGTAAGTTTTGAAATTTTGTTTTATAGTGATAACCATAAAATATCTGGTTCCAACCATGTTTCTATTACATTTTTGTTTTTTTTTAATATTTAATAGTTATCTAGTAGCTATCTAGTATCTACATTATATTTGAAAGAGTGCAATGAAATATATGAATTTCTATTAGGTAGCCATTAGGTTTGAACTAAATATTGAATAGTTGAAAAAAAGTTACAAATATAAACTTCATGCATCGAAACATGTTCCTACTAAATATTGACTAGGTACGTACCACGTATCTATTATGTGTGGTTACAGTGTTAGTTAATATATGAAATATGATAAGAGTATATTACAAACTTAAACTTGATGAATTGAACAAATTTTAAATGAAATATTAAAGTTCTACTATGTTCCTGCTTGGTATCTAGCAGGTATAAAAAATCTAAAGTGATAGAAAGAGTGAAGGAGAAATAAAAAAAATGGATATTTATCAATATTTTCTTTTTCTAAAATGTCCATTTAATATAATTATCAAATTAATAAAACATTTATTACGCTATTAAGGTATTAATTTATCCTTTATATATAATCTCTTTCATCTTAAATACCAACCGATAATTTATGGTATAATTAGTTTAAAAAATTGAATAATTATCATAGTTTCCTTTTTTAGCATTTTTTAACATAATTATCAAAATTAATAAATATTTATTACAGTATTAAAGTTATTAATTTATCCTTCATATAGACTATTTTTCAATTTAAATGCCAACTTATCTTTTCATCCTAATTAAAACAAGATAAATATGAGAAAAAGTGACAAAAAACATTAATTTGTTGAAACTTCAAAAAATAAACTCATAAAAATACGGAGGGAGTATAAGATTTACCTTCTTTATGAAGTTGATAAAATGAAATCAATTTCAGCTTCTTTGGCATTTGCCAAGTAGATGTATTGGGCGTTCTATATGCTTTTATATTCTCACAATGTACATGCTTTAGTGAACCTGAATGTTTAATTTAGTAATGTACCTTTCAATTAAGATATGCGAATAATGTAGTCTTTTCATCTTCTATGGGGATGAAATTCAAAAATTTACCAGTAAGTTTGACACGTCATAAGAAGATGGAGGGAGCGCCCGCTTACTAAGTATCAGCTTCAAATCCTGAATGAACTCTCACTTTTTCAGGTAATACAGCGATTCCATGCTCTTTTGCTTCTTTTATGTGATCAGCGATTAAGCTTCTTAATCCTTAGGCAGCTAATTTGTCTGGGTCTCTGCTGGTATTTGGTCCATTTCTGTTCTGCTTCAAAACTTGCCGATTAATTTTTGGAATTTGTTATTGCTGATTTCGTTTCCATTTTCCTCTGTGCTTGATCCTTTCGCCTGACTAGTATAGTTTCTGGTTTGTTGTTGTCTGGATTTTGGGATGGATTGCATGTAGACACTGAAAAGAAAGTTCCATGCCGACTTTGTTTTCCTGGTTTCTAATGATTATTTGTTAGTTCCTCTTCATAGTAAAGTGAGGTGGCTAAGGGAGTACTTTTGCATTTCATTTCCAAAATGAACTCTGGATTTTGATTTTGTTGATTCGATAGAATCTTGATTTTGCTGAGTCATTTATTCTCATTTCAAACTCGGCTCCTTTCACAACAAAGGCATTTGGTATCAAAGAATTACTGTTGGTACGATGGCTTATGTTCCTCCACACAAGCGGCATTCACTCGATAAGGGAAGGCCTTCACCGAAGTCAGAGTTCTTAGCTCCTCAGCTCAAGAGGAATCTGAATTTGAAATCGCAGGCTTCTAGCAAACACAAGAGAGGAAAATTGTTTATGCTGATTATGCTACATATAGATTGTTTGCTGTTGGTTTAAGTGATAATGATCAGCTTCCTAGTCACATTCATCTCAAGCCAGTTTCTATTGAGTCCATTGAGCGCAGATTTGGCTAGAAACCTCTTGCCTTGGCCAACAGTCATTTAATTGAAGGTTTGAAATCTGATTTTTAGGTACTACTGCCATTTATGCTATTCTTTGAACTTTGTAATTATTATTAATGGCATTACAGAGAATACCCAGCTGCGGGAGGATAGTTTGCCTAGTCCATGGGCAATTATTGCTGGAAATGTGAAGCAAGATCTACTCACTTCTTTTGAACGTTTGAGGGATGAAATGCAGCTCGAACATTTGGAACTCGTGAAGCCAACTTTGGTTGCTAGGTTTGGTAAAATTCTTTTTCATGGGTAAGTTGTCCAATTCCAGTTACTAAACCTCTAGAATTCTTATAAACATGTCTGAAATTTTAGATGTTACTCTTCCATATATTATCCAGTTGTATGGCTCACTTTTAGCATTTCCAATTGACATGCTCTATTTCTCTGTTTAGGTGGGTTTTAGGAAATACGAGATGATGCAATTTTGGTTTATCTCATGGAGTTGTCTGAATGTTTTACTAGTGTTCTTTTGATAAGCTTTAAAGTGCTTTGTCTATTGTAATCTACAATTCTCAACAAAATAACCGATTGCTCATAGTTCTGCCGTTACTTCTCTCATTTATAAGCTAAGGTAATAGTCCAAGGGCAGTGAAAGTTACAGTATATATGATGTTTTGCAGGAATCCATTGGTAAATATTCAGGGGGATCAATTTGATGAGAGTGTCTTGAAACGATCAAGGAAATCTATTTACACAAATGTTCCTGCTTTATATAAGGAATATGTCATAGATGAAGTTGTCCCGAAGATTGGATTTACTTTTGAAGATGAGAAGGATATCTACCATGTTAGGGTATTCTGGTTGCAACTACATCTTCTTTGTTCCATTCTCATTGTATTTCTTCATCAGCTTATATGATTTTGTTTCTTGGTGTAGTTGTCTGATAGCTTAAGACCAGATTCAATTCTTTCGTGCAAATGTAGAGTACAAGCAGATAAAAAGCTACTACTCTACAAGGCAAGAAGTATTTTCTCTACTAGCGTTTTGTGATTGTCATATGTTTTTTGCTTTTCTCAATGGGACTTTTTCTTTAATTTTCTCTGTTTTATTTCCAGGTTGAATTAAACCAAGTTCGGCAGATGGTCACAGATATAGCATGCCTTGATATGAATCTAGACCTGAGGTTAATGCTATGCACCAAAAGGATCCTGACAGCACTCACAGTAAGTCAATCTTTACCAGTTTATGCAAATTCTAGCTCTAGTTTACTTGCAAACATGGTTAAAAATAATTAGTGTCAGGGCTAATTTGAGACCGTAGTTGACACTTGACAGGATGATGAGGTTAGAAACATAAGACTTCTAGTTGATTCGGCAGTTCTCGATGCAGAAGTGAAGGGTGGGTTGAAATGGCCTTTGGGAAAAGCATCTTCGGGAAACAGGTTTAGGGTGGTAGGGGTTTGGCACAGTGCTGCTAAAGCCTACAATTGTCCATCTCTGAGGCTCAAAGTAAGGCACACGGACTGTTATGATTTTGAAACTGGAACCGGAGAAAATACAGGGGAAGTTCTTCTGAAGCTCAAAGGATTTGTTTCGGAAATGCAGGTGAGTTAAAGTCGTACGATTTAGGATGCAAATTTGATTTCACCATAAGGTTTATCATGAGGTTTACGATGTTGAGTTAAACTTAAAATGACATTTTGATGACTCGGTTAATGAACTTCCATTAGCATTGGAATTTGCAGGGGAAGGGATCAGAAAGTGATGCAGCTTTTACTATGCTCGGGGATAACTTGAGATTGATATGGAAGCACTTTTTACGGAGCGAACCCATCCTTTAACCCAAGCTAAGTTAGCTAACATGTAATGTAACTCATTGTGTAATAGCCATTCCAGCCCATGTCTCAGTAAATGTTATGTTTTAGTGAGTTTTTTAAGATGCAGTTAACCAAATACATTGTATGATCTATGGCAACTTGCCGTTGTGAATGCTACGTTGTAAAATTGATATAATATCATCTGATTTCAAGACTTGTTTGTAATATGCAAGCAGGAAATCAACTACTTCCCGAGTTCATTCAGTCTTCCGCTCAGCTCAGTTACGCTTAATTGTGTATGTATTGGCAACATAAATTCTTAATCACACTTTCTTTTGTATATATCCTCTTTTCTTCTTCAAGTCTGGGGATGCTTGTGGATGTGATTATCTATCGTTGGTATTCTCTTCATATGATGTGTCTTGCGTAATTGTAAACTCATACTAATTTCATGAGGTTGCGTTTTTTGTTTCTTGAAAAGGCATTAATGTGTTTGTTATTGAGTATCGATCACCTCTTCGAATGATTATTTTGGGCCTCAGGTGAATTTGAAGTTCTTGTTCTTATGAACTGCAATGAATTAACAGAGTCAATTGTTGAACATTCATTGATCTAGTCCTATGCTATTGCTCTTGAGTTGGGTGATTATGAATGGAATAGGTTATTTTCTTCCAATCAACTTTCTATTTTTCGTTTGTAACTGATATTTCAACTTTCAAGTGCTTTGTAATGAGAAATTTATCTCTTTATTGCCAAATCTCATGGTTTTGCTTGGCTTTTCGGCTTATGATGTCTTCGATGATGAGTTGTTTGTTTCTTAATTGGTTCCCGTTGCTGATAAAAAGTGATTGCTCTTCAGACTTCATTAGCATTTACAAGCCTTGACTTATGATGTAAGTGCTATTTCATCATATGCTCTGTTGAAGATATCCAAAATCATGTAATACCAAGTTTAGCATTTCAATTTGACGGTCTTGCAGTATATTTGACACGACATTACTTTAGCCGCAATTATTGTTCAAGTGTTGCATGTTTCTCCAGTTGCCACAGCTAACTTGTATTCTTTTCAGCTGTGTAACCTGCCATTGAAACTCCACATATGTAGGATGTGGCGGGAGAAACAGAAATCATATCATTTATGAATGTAGTGTTTGATCTTGTAAATGCCAATCGTTGTTTATATATTTTCACTGGTTTGTTAGTCTATGAAAAGAGCAGCAACATCTCTTTCAAAATTAGCAGATGCAGCTCTTGAGGAGCTCTCAAGTACAATGACCTCAGTTAGGCTTTCAGGCATGGAAATTAGTGATCTTGTTTTGGAACTAACCAACTTGAGGTTCCTATCCAATCCATTTGGTTATTAGTCTTCTAACTGATCAACATGGATTTGTGAGCCAAATGAATGGTCGAAATTTCACATGGAGACAATTTGATCTTGAATGTAAGCTTGAGGTAAGTTGATCCTTCTCCTATTAATATGGCTGTTTTTGGTTGAATGCAGCAATGATTGAGGAGCGACCTAGTCATATCGTTGCAGCATATAGTTGCAGGCGCTGCAAAGAAGACATCTAACGCTGTTGGTCTAGCCACTAAGACATTGATGAATTTTATTTCTGATAGGGGAATCAAGAACCGAAAATGACGATCTTGATGTAATTGAAAGGCTGGATATTTAAGGTTTTCTTCTTTTCAACCAAACTGAATCGAAACTTATTGAATAAATACTGAATTGAACAAGTATCTAATTAAAGTTAAGTGAAAATTATTGAACAAGTTGTAAACTGAATGGAAATATGTTGAAGAGAATAAAATGTTAGAGTTAAAAACTTGCTATTTTGTATAAAACCAGACACCTGCAGTCTTACTGAGTTGCTTTTGCGGATGTTGCAAATGTCTACGTCATTTTGTTCCTTATACCATCACATTTTTGCCTTTTCATTTAAGGTGGGTTTGGGTTTGCTTTCTACTTATTGTCCCAAAAGTATGTAACCGAAACGAGCTTTCTAGAAAGTGGAAGGAAAACAAGTTTAGAATAGTCGAAATGGACGTCCAAAGAAACCGTGTTTTAATTCTCCAAATAGCATCGCTTCATGTTCTACTGTTCCAAAACCGAGTTAAATCATTAAGTGTGGGCTTACATATGTTAAATTATAAATGTGTATGGTAGTCATAATAATTATAGTCAAATACGGTTGTGATCAAATTTATGATTATTGACTATTGAGGTACCAATTATAATTATAGGGAATTAATAGTGTAAAGCCTAGTGTGTAAATAACATTTCAGTTAAGGGGTATTTTGGTAATTTACCACATCCAGTTTTCTATAAATAGGAGATTGGTCCCTAAAGGAGAGTAATGGGTTTTGGTGCTTCCCCTTGGAGACTTCCATCCTTTGGAAGGCTGCCTCCTCCCGGGTGTCCGTTCTTCGGTTCTTCATCTTAGTCGGTAATGGCTAATCCAGGTACGCTTCCATTTACGGTTTATGTTCTTCAATGAATTCAATATGATAGATCCTGAATTAAAGTTTAAATCTATCAGATATCACCCGCATTGAAGAGGAAAGTGTACTACTATGTGATGATAGAGGCGAGGTACTTGCATTTTCTAAATCGGAAGGTGAAAATGAGGATAAAAATGGAAAGAAGTCAGAATTCGACTTCTATTCATCTACTGACAAAGAAGACTAGTCGGAAGAAGAAGAAGATGATGATGATTGGTGAATCTACAAACAAAGGTATTATTATTTTTATGTCCTATTTAAAGGCACTAATTCGTGTTAATTGGTATTTTAATGCACTTATATTTGTTTATTTATTCACGTGAATAATTCTTCAAATGAGCTAAATCTTTTACATAAATGAACTGCAAAAATATGAAATGCAGTAGAGATCTCTCATACTGGTCAAATGAGCTAACTTTTTTAACCTCATTTCAGTTATAATCTAACTTTTTCTTTTCGTATGAAGCTTGGTAGTATAGAAATGGTAATGGAAACGAACACCGAAAGCGCCAAATTAACGTGAATTTAATTCATGAAATGTTTTTTCTTGGGGTTTTCATGTTACCTAGGAATGAAGTGTTCAGCTTAAGGGATTTTATCTCTTGGCATGATCTTGTGCGGAGCAATAGAAGTTCTCTTTCTCATATTTGGAAAGGGATTTTATCTATTTGCTTAGATAATAAACAAGCTTGGGAC
>CAOJBJ011958769.1:0-13389 GCA_948291685.1 Euphorbia celastroides | reverse complement strand
GTAGAAGTTAAGTTAACACAAATAGATTCAAATGTATTCCCAAATTGAGATGTCGCATAAAAAGATAGGTAACTAGTGCGACATTGTGTTTAAACCAGTGTTTGAAAAAGTGCTAGGCGGGATCTGGATTTAGACTTAAGCGGAGTTTATTTTATTATTGTATATTATATTTTTCAAAATTATTGAAATTATGAATTCACTTATAAGATGAATGAGACAAATTTAAATAAAAAATAATTTGTAATATTATAAAATATTAAAACTTATATTTGAAATAATGTTCGAAGAATAATTTGATGCTATTTAAATGGTGGAATCGTTATTATTTGTGATATATAATAAATCGTGTCTCATTTTGAGACTCAAATGCGAACTATACTGCCAAACTACTTTAATGTACTCAATTTTTGTCAACAAAACTACTTTTTTTTTATGTGTAAAAAGATTTAAACTGTATTTATTTTAAATATTGATATCTTTAAAATTAGATATTCGGTCCTATCTATGCGAAAAAAATCGGATTAGACGGTGTTAAGCGGCGTCTAGGCGTCACTAAATCGGCCCAACGCCTAGGAACGTCCTAGAAACCCAAGATCATGCGGCAAACCCAAAAATAGCACCTAAACGGAGCTAGGCGAAGATTTTTAAAACACTAGTTTAAAAACACTGGTTTAAACCAATATCTTAACCACTCAAAACCATTGTTGCAAGATTACGTACTTTTGAAGATTAAATTAACAGCGCCACGATGTTCTAAAAGTCATATGTCGCATACAAAGGTTCACATATTTCAGTACAAATTAAGATCACTAAAAAATCGATTACACCTCTAATATTAATTCTACTAGTTAATGCCTTTAAAATACATGCCTCACATGGCAAACATATTAACAGAACACTACTAAAGCAATCAATAACACATATGTAACAAGTCACACAACAACGGCAACACACAAAACATAATTAAAGGCACATACATTAAAATTTTCAATCACCGTTGAAACACCAATTCTATTTAGCCGTGATTTTATTTTAAATAAAGTACATATTGCCATTTTTTATTTTTAATTATTAGATGAGTGAGTTCCATTCATCAATCTAACGGTGAGAAAAACAAAATAAGATTAAAAACAAAGCTTAACATATAAATATCAAACTGATGTCAAATCTTGACATCTGGTAACATCCTAGAATGAAAGCTAATTCAAGTAACTTTTTACGAATTGGAATTTTAACTGTAACAACTACTCGCAATCTAATGATAAAATATTCTACGGTTCTACCTACACTTAATGAGTTACGACTTCGGGTTATTATTAGGACTGTAAACAATTCGAGCTGATCCGAGCTTTCTTTATCTAATTTTTTATCGAGCTCGAGCTCATTTCAAGCCTAAAAAATTTGTTCATGAACTGTTCGTTAAATGTTCACTTGTTCACGAGGTTTTAACGAGGTTTTAACGAATTTTAAAATAGAAATAAAAATAAAACAAACTTTTAATGTGTCCATAACCATTACAAAAAATAGTCACTAGGTAATAAAGATATTCATCACAACATGAAAATATAAATTGAACTTCATTAGTCATAACAATTTAACTTCAAAAATGTTTAATTATCGGTAGCAATGAAGTCTTCTTGATTCTTGATTACTTTATCTTGTTAAAAATGAGATAAATGAAATGAACTTGTTCATTTCTTGCCACTTAGAGGTTTTAATTATAATATTATATGTTTCAATATTAATGGTTACGATTTAATTTTTTAATTTTAAATTTATTTTTGTATTATGAACTTTTATCGAGCTTGTTCACGAGCTTTCGAGTCGAGCTTTGACTTGTTCATGTTCATGTTCATTTATAAATCGAGCTTAAAAAATTGTTCATGAACTGTTTATTTAGTTAATAAACCGAACCGGGCCGAGTTTTTAACGAGCCGAACATCGATCCGAGCTCGAACTGTTTAGTTCGTTTACAGCCTTAGTTATTATGAATAAGTTGGGAATTGTTTAAGAAAAAGAACAACGAATTTCAAATATTTTCGGAATAGAAAACGAAAAAGGAGAATATTACGGCCGTTAAATATGTTGATGCACTTCAACGGTTGAGATGCGTCTTTATTTTAGATCTTTTTAGAGTAAACTAGACACGTTCATCGGACGGGCCGGACCGAGTTCGGGTCGAGCTTAGTCGGGCTTTGTATTGAAAACAACAATCCAGATCCAACCCAAGCTCATATTTAAAAGTGGGCAATTCACATTTTTACGGGTTTTGAACCCTCAAAGTTAGTACTGACAAAAGTAATTCTACTTTTATGGATTCAAACTGTACTTTTACGACTTCCATAAAACAAGGAGGCGCGCTTCGGAGTAACAAAACTAAGATCGATTTTCCGGCGGCGGGAAGACGTTCGGCGATGGACGACGAGCGACGGCGGGAAGACGTGAGGTGACAGGATGACGAGCGGCGGAGGGACTGCGAGATGGATTTTCCGGCGGCGGCGTTCCTGGAAGCGGTAAGATCCGGTAGTGATCTGACAAATGAGGGCGAGATCCGGCGAGAGGGCTGGACGGCGGGGAATCAGACGGCGACGGACAATGATGGCGAGCGGCTGGGAGGCGACAGTGAGGCTAGATTTGGCGACTCCGGCGAACTGAATCTGTCCCTTTCCTCTTCGTTTTGGTGGCGGAAAAATAAGGCGGCGAGTTCCGGCGAGGCGACGGTGAGCGGTTGGGAGGCGATGGTGAGGCTAGATCTGGCGACTCCGGCGAATCGGACGCTGGCGGACAGAACTAGAAAAAGATAAAAGAAATAATAAAGAAGAGAGAGAAAGAGAAGAAATGAGAGTGAAAGAAACGAAACGGGAGAGAGAGGGAGTGACTTTTATATTATTTAATAAATTTAATTATTTTTTAAATATTTTTTATTATTCTTATTTATTTCATAAATTTTTTGAAATTGGTATATGATTTTAATAATGATATTATACAAGTTTTATACGTTTTTTAAAATTGGTATAAGACTTATACCTTTTGTTAAAATCGGTATAAGATTATACCTTTTTCGAAATCGGGATAATAATTTTACTTAAACAGTGTAAAAGTAATATACCTTTTTTTGAAATCGGTATAAGTTTTATACCTTTTTCGAAATCAGGAAAATAATTTTACCCAGACAGTGTAAAAGTAATATACCTTTTTTGAAAATGGTATAAGACTTATACCTTTTTCGAAATCAGGATAATAATTTTACCTAGACAGTATAAAAGTACTATACCTTTTCAAAAACAATAAACAATTTGAAAAAATGAAAAAAAAGTTCGTCAAAAATATATCATCATGGATCTTGTTTTAACGATAAAAATATAACGAACAAATATTCGAAAAAATCGTGTCAAAAAAATCAACGGTTTAAAAGATATGACCGTTTAAAAATTTGAAAATCTAAATGAATGAGGAGAGAGGTAGTGAGGACCACTAAAAAACAAAGAAAACTCAAGATCTAATAGTTTTGTGAAAAAGTAGTATTTTGTGAAAAAAGTATTATTTCTATAAATTTTTTACTCCAAGTAGTAAAAATACAAACACGCCCTATTTATTACAAATTCCCTTTAAAAATTCAGGCTCGGGTCGGGTCCGGACCGGACTTGTGAAACAAACCCAAATCCGGCTATGACTCATCACTTATTTTATTTTATTATTAAATAAATTATAAAAAATAAAACTTTATATAAATTTTACGTTTAAATACATTATAATAATATTTTTAAAAATATGGTTAATAATTTAGGAGCTTAACTGTGATTGCGGTAGCCAATTCATTTCAATATGATATGCAATGCCAACTGAATATAATTTTGACCGAAGACATAATTAGCCCAATCGAAAGAGCCATCCAAGTCAACGTTGACATTTCACATTCATGTATATAAAACTGAAACATTTGCAACAGATGGTTGATACATTTAACATTTTTTAGATATATTTGTTTTCATTTATATTAAGTTGTAATTATTTCCATAAATATCAATGCATGATATGTCATCAGTAGCCCAATTGAAAGATAAACATATAAATTATATAATATATAACATATAAAATGTAAAATAAATATATTTTTTATTTGTCGGGACGGTTTCGGGTCGGGCTCGCGTATTTATATAAAAGTCAAGTCCGGTCCATAAAATTTCGGACTTTTACACGCTTGGGGACCGAACTTTGTATAAGAAAGAATATCCAAACTCGCCCATTTTGAACGGATTCGGACCGGGCCGGTCGGGTATCCGAGTCCACGAACATGTCAAGAGCAAAGTAAGGATAGTTGAGAGACTTCCTCTTCGTTCTTCGATCGAATTCAAAAGCTCTGCTGTTGGACTTCAACACCACCGACTCCAACAGATACGACACAGGTACGTAATCTATGAAATCTGATTGTGTTCACGTTTTCTTGTTTGGTTAATCTCTGTTTTTGTTGCAAATATGGCTGTTTGGTTAGGGTTTACGGAATTTAGTTTATTGATGTTGGTTAGATCTGAACTTGTTTCGAATTTTCAAGAATTCGGCACTTGAATATGATTGTACAAATAGTTACAGCTCGATTATTTATGCCTATTGCAGGCAGGGACACAGTTCATGTACGGAACGATACAAGTCCTGGTAATTTTGTTTTTCTTTTTCTTTACATCCTCAAGGTGGCTTTCTTATCTCTTTGTGGAGGTTTCTGGCTTCTTCTTCTTTTTAATTCACAATCAATTTACATTTGAAGCTTTATATTTGCCAACTCCATCAGAAAATGCAGAGTATAACCCGTTTGTTTTACCTATAATTTCTCTGCAATCATTACATGATGTACTAAACCACTTGAAAGTTGGACATTAGAATACAACCAATCTAGTTACAAGCAAAGATGGTAACGAGGGTTGAGCGTTTCTCATTCCCGTGATTGTCACAGAGATGTATTTAAGCACTTTATAAAAATATGATGTCTGGTCACTTTTTTTTCTGTTCTGGAGCAAAGTGAATTGCGAGGGTGAAATTGTTTATTCTAACAGGAAGAAACTCCTCTGAAGTTTATATATATCTATGCCCCTTAATCTCTGCAAGGGATGAGCAGCTGCCTCTGGGCATCCACCCATAAAGAGAACAGCTGCAGCCTTCATCTTTCGGCTTTAGGACTAAGGTCCTGTTCTCTTCAACTTCTGAAACCTCATTACTTTTTCAGTTAAAATTAATGGATTCGACCTGAACTGAACCAAATTGAAGGTGAAGAGAACAGGGATTAACGGCTATCTATTCCGGTCCGGCTTATTTCATTTGAATAAATTGGTATTCAGTGAATTACTCTTGTTGTCTTTAGTTTAGGCCCCTTCAAGTTTGGGTTCGCTAATGTCACGCTCTAAATATAGGATAAATAAGTTAACAAAGACCATATTTTTTAATTCAGCGTTCATTAATAATGTAAGATAATATAAATGTAGGCAAAAAAACCTGACATTACTTATTTCTCCATTTGGTCATTGTATTTATATACGTTACCCATATAGTCTTTATGCTATTCAACATAATGTCTTTTCGGTCCGCTTAGTAAAAATAATGTAAAAACATTTTCATTGAGCTTTTTACAACATTTTGCTAAAAAAGATAACAAATTACCTAGCACAAGAACAAAAATGCATAATAAGTTTATAGCACATGGACAAAATGAGTAACAATTGCATAACAGGGACAAAAAATGTGACAAAATTATATAGCACGAGAACTAAATGAATAAATTGTATAACATATAAGGTAATTGGATAAACAAATAATACCATGAGGCTCAAAAAGTTGATAGATCAAGTGTTCTTGTAAACGATAATGGTCGTCGGCGTCTCAATCAATGGAATCCTAAAAATCCCGAACTTCTTCCCCCGCACAACGGTGACGACTTTGCCCTCTCCCATTAAATAGATTTCAATGAAATCAAAAGCATTGTAAAGGGGGGGGGGTTTACTGTTTCTTTTTTTTTTTATAATGGCTTAATGCATCGGGACCTCCTTGAAGTTGTCCCGAATAGCCCCTCGTCCCCTTGAACTTTCAAGTGTGCCTCTCGCCCCCCTAAACTTATTCATAAGAGCCTCTCACCCCCTAAACTTGTCAAAAAATGCCTTTAAACCTAAGAATTCCACATGTCAACTTATGGTTGGATGGAAAAAATTGAAATTTTTAAAAAGTCAAGTCAATCAGAAGTCGACACGTGGTATTTAGTGGGCAAAGTGGTGCTTTTTTGTAAGTTGAAGGGAACTAATAGGTACATTTTCACGAGTTCAAGGGGGTGAGAGGCACACTTGAAAGTTCAGGGGGGCGAGGGGCTATTCGAGACAACTTCAGGAGGGTCCCGATGCATTAGGCCTTTTATAATGGAGACATTTTGGTCTTTTATTCTGACTAAACGAGTGTTTGGTCCTGTTCTTTTGGACTTAAATTGGTTGAGCTGAACTGAATTGAACTTATTGAAACTTAATAGAATTTATTAAAGCTGATTTGAACTGAACCGAACTTATTAAAGTTGAACTGAACTTATTAAAACTCAAGTAATACAAATATATAATCTATATATTACTAAAAGCAATTAAGTCTTAAATTACTTAATTACCCTTATTAAATTTATTTAATTTTTAACAACAAATTGATAAATTAAAATAAATAATAATTAAAGAAAAGGTAATAAGATAACTTTATTGGAAATATAATAATCCCGTAATCTGATCAGGAAGCAAAACAAATCAATTTGAAAATGGAATACCGTAATCTATATTGGTAACTATAAATTAATAACAAATTGATAAACTAAAATAAATAAGTAAAAAAATGCAATAATATAACTTAAATGGAAATAATTAAATAAAGGTAATAAGAGATGGATTAGTAATTCATCACTTAATTTATCATATATATTTAAATGGAAATGGAATCCCGTAATCTAATTAGGAAGCAAAACAAATCAATTTGAAAATGGAATCTCGTAAACTATATTGATAACTATAAATTAATAACAAATTGATAAACTAAAATAAATAAGTAAAGAAAAGGTAATAAGATAACTTAAATAGAAATAATTAAATAGAAGGTAATAAGAGATGAATTAGTAATTCATCACTTAATTTATCATATATATTCCTCTATGAATGTTGTATCTTCTGTATTTGAGAACAGTAACGTCAAACTGTCATCCTCAAATCAAATTTGTAATTCTTATCTCAAATTCGTTATGTCGAAGAATAATCATAATTCAGTGGATGATATCAATTCAACTAAGGTGAAATTGAAGATGGATTTTATTTGTGATATTAATTCGTCTACGATGGCATGAACCCTCAAAGTTCGTGTTCTGCGCCTTTAAACCGTTTCAGAACGCCATAAACTCAATATTTAGTATTGAAATGGTTTTACAAAATGAAAAGGTATGTTAAATTTTCAGCATATATACCAATAATATTTGTAATTTTAGAACTAATGCATTTCATTCATTTAGTTACAGTATTTAAGTTTTTCATCAAGATAATAGCTGTCATCTTTGTTTTTGTACAAACATAGTAAGAGTTGTCATTGATTCTATATATTTAATAAAAGTCGAACATAATTTTGAAGAAAAAAGAATAATTTGATCATTTTTTGATTTATGTGTGTCATATATACGTACCTGTTTATTTTAGTCTAATATTCTTTATGTTCTTTTATGATATCAATTGTTCTCACCGTCCTAATATTTTTAATGTTTTGTAATGTTGTAATAAGGGAACCGCATTCAAGCGACGATAACCAAAACTCACATATCCAAGTTTGTTGATAAGCTTCAAGAACTCAAGGTGTACCACATGAGGACCTTCATTATAAATCCGAACAATATTAGAACACCTAAGCCAATTGAGTATGAATGAAGGTTAGTATCTTCGTCAAGGACGATTGTTGGGGAGATCAAGCATCTAAATTTTAATTTGAATTTATTCGAATTAGTCCCTTATACAGAATTACTCAATCCAAAAAAAGTCAAAGAAGATGTTCTATTTGGTAAGTATGAATTTTTTATTTTTGATTTGAATTTATTAAAGTTTACTTAGTTTTTATTTTTTAATAAATGGATTTTTTTTCAGATGTTGTTAGTGAAATTGTCAGTCGTGGTGATGTACAAAGTCGTTTCATAAATGGAAGTAAAAGTGTTTTTATGAATTTGGAACTTCAAGACCACGAGTAATTATTTCAAGCATCACACGTTTTATTTTATTATTTGCATATAGTGTTCTTTATTAATTAAAACTTTGTTACACATTTCAAAATGCAGACATAATAGAATATCGACAATATTTTGGGGTGAATGTGTAGACACAATACTATCTCACTTGAATTCATTAAATGGTGAACCAATTATCGTTATAATGCAGTTGATACGTGCTCGAGAATACATAGGTAATGATTTTTTTCACCAATAAATAAAAATACTTCGAACTCTAACTTTATTTTAATGTTAACAATGTAGGTAAATATGGGGTGGCAATACTTGGCATTCGTCTAAGTTATGGATTAATCTGGACCTTCCTGAGTTATCTGAATTCAAATCAAGGTAAATATTGTCAGACCTTCCTGATTTTATCGAATGAAGATGGAAAAGTTGCAAATTCAGTGGACGGTATTGGAAAAGTGCGAATACGTAATGATTTGTTCATAGGTCAGACAAACAATCCAATATCTGCGATAGCTCAATACTTTTATCCAGACTACACAAGTCGATCCGGTGATCCAGATTATTTACATCAGCGAGCGGTTCTCGCTTTTACGTTAGATATGATGGATTCAATAAACGAATATATGGTTTCTCTCAATCATGGCCTTGAGAAATTGTATTTGAGTTCTGATACTGCATGTATGCCTTATCACTCTTTTGGATCTTTGGAGCATGTTCATACACCCGAGTTCTTAAATAGTATCAAAGCTTATGACATTCCAAATCACTCAATCACTTTGAAGGAAGGTTTTCCAGTGACGCTACTTAGGAATATAGATCAAACATCAAGATTATGTGATGGCACAAGATTGATTGTCACGAGACTAGGAGATAGAGTCATTGAGGCAAGGATTCTATCAGGAAATAAGGCTGGAGAAAAAGTGTTCATTTCCAGAATGACACTAACACCATCTGATGCACGATTGTCTTTCAAATTTCAACGAAAGCAATTTCCGCTTGCATTGTCATTTGCCATGACTATCAACAAAAATCAAGGGCAATCGCTTTCTCATGTAGGATTATTTCTTAGAAGACTCGTGTTTACGCATGGACAACTTTATGTTGTTCTATCGCGAGTGACAAAAAGAGAGGGTTTAAAAATTTTGGTCTATGATGATGTTGGACAAGTCACAAATGAAACTGCAAATGTTGTGTACAAAGAAATCTTCCGCAATTTAATTTGACACACGATGTAATATATTTTCTTAACTTTAATATAATATATTTTTATTTTTATTATACATGAAGTATTAAATTTGTTGTTTGAAATTTCTCCGTACATCGCACGGGTATACTAGTACAACTTAATATAAAAAGGTATACATTGTAATAAATGATTAATAAATTAATTGTACTTATACTAGAAATTATTTATATTAATTAATATAAAGAGTCTAAATTACTAGTGTTCATTATTAGATATTGATATTATTTATATTACGTAACATTATTACTAAAAAAATATCTTTGTTACTTTTTAGAATAAAATATCTTTTATTTTTTATTATATTATTATATATAATTAATGATGAGTTAATTTTGGAAGATACCAACTTTTAGTATTGCTAAAATTTATATCTTTATATTTTTTACCCATTAAGTAATGAAAAAGTATTTTTTATTAAAAATTATTTAAAGAATTAAGTCGTGAACATATTTTTTTACCCATAAAGTTTTTAAATTTAAAGATAGATAATAACTAAATGTATTTACAAACATTTTTTTTTTGCTTATCTTTATTAAATTTTGTGTTGTTATTATTATTATTATTATTTGTTATTATATTAGTTTGTAGAAACGGTAATTATAGAGAATGTCTTATTTTTGCCATTTGTATTTATTTTTGTTCTTTTTCTTCTTTA
Organism: Euphorbia celastroides; assembly: GCA_948291685.1. Taxonomy (NCBI): domain Eukaryota; kingdom Viridiplantae; phylum Streptophyta; class Magnoliopsida; order Malpighiales; family Euphorbiaceae; genus Euphorbia; species Euphorbia celastroides. Next base: position 3,270 of record CAOJBJ011958769.1, on the reverse strand, counting down.
TATGTGTTTTTTTTTTCCTTTTTTTATCCTTTTTTTACTTCTGTCCCTTTTTTTACTTGTATTTATTTTTTCTCTTTTCTTTTTGAGTATACTATGATTGTATACTTGTATACTGTGATTGGTATACTAAGTTTCATTTTTCAAATTTGGTCGAAATCTCGTCGGACCGCCGTCTCCGCCGCCTAGATCCACCGTTGACATTTTTTCCGGTGATTCCATGATTAGTATACTGGTATACTTTTGGTTAGTATACCGGTATACTGTTCACATCTCGTCGGGATATCGTCGCTGACACGCCGCCGACACCTCCGCCGCCGCCCTGATCTCGCCGCAAAAGTACAAAAACCAGGCAATCAAAACTGAAACTAAAAAAACAAAGGAAAAAATGCCAAATCTGTTGAGATCGGTTATGGCGAGGCTTCGGAGATGGCGATATCGGTGGCAAACGACGGGATCTCGGTTACGGCGGCGAGCTTCGTTCAGATCTGGTGGCAGACGGCGGGTTAGCTTCGTCGGCGGCCAAATAAAGAAGGTACGGACCAGATCAGGCGGCAGCGACGAAAAAAGGAGGCGAAACCAGATCTGACGGCGGCAGTTTAGCTTCTTCAGCGGCGGAAAAAAGGAGGCCGGAAGCAGGTGAAACAACGAGATTCAGCGACGAACGGTGGGCGATTTTCGACGGTGCGGCTCTGGCAGTGATCAGATCTGGCGACGACAACGTGAATCTGAGGGAGAGGTGGCCAGATCTCGATCGGCGGTGATGGCGGAGGACTTCGGGCGACAGAGGGGGGGGGGGGGGTGGGCGTCGGCGGCTTGGCGGAAATCAGAGAGTGGGTTTGAAGAGTTTTCATGTGAATAGGTTTTTTAGACTTTTGTTGTTGAAATATTAAAAATGGGACATTTATTTATATTAAAAGGACATTGTTTAAAATTAAGGGGTTTTTCAGGGGCATTTGTTTCAAAACACCTTGTAGAAACGTACTGCAACTGAACTGAACTGAATTGAACTTGCTAGAGTTGAAATGAACTGGACTTATTGAAGTTGAACTGAACTGAACTTATTTTCCTTATTTTTAAGTCCAAGAGAATATGGCCTTTCTCACACCTCATGCTTTTTTAACTAATTCCTTATAAGATAATTTTTACTTATAAGTAGCTTTAAAATAAGTAGTATGGTCTCAAAGCTTATGAGGTCCTTATAACAAAATTAGTGTATCTTAAAAATTGCTTATAAGTTTACAATTGGTAAAATGATAAAAAAAAGGACATAATCTATTTGTTATGTTTTAATTAGTGGGGGCAATAAAATAATTTAATTAGTCAAAATGAAATAAGGAGATAAGTTATAAGGAGATAAAGTAAATATTTGCTCCTATTTTTTTCCTTAAAAATAACTTTTAAATTAAAATTTAAGTTACAAGAAATGCGTATATGAGTTCATTATAAGTTAAAAATTCGCTAAAATTTTTTTTCACTAAATTATTTGAAATGAGAAACACCTTCTACAAGAGTTTTGTTTGTAAGTTTGATAGCTCGTCAGACCACCAAAATAAAACCCTGCAAGAAAATAAAGTAGTTAGTGGCAAGCAGAGGTCGAATCCACGAGGAGCAGATTAATGCACAAGGATCTCTATTGAACAACTTAAATGTGACCGAGCTCTTTGTAACAATGATTGAGGGTGTGAGTGCGAAATAATAAAAAGCAATAAGTAATGATAGATACAATAATAAATTAAGACGACTTAGCCGATGTGAGGTGCATCCGATTGTTGCCGTGATCACTGGACATGAGATTAGTACACACTGAGACTGTGATGCAGTTTACTGGGACTCTGGTAATCCATCAGTGGGTACGCTGCTACTGATCTTGTTGACTTCATGAGCCACCGACTCTAACGTCGAGTAATAAGACTTGCGACAGGCGTGGTTCACTTGTCCCCAGTCTTGATGAATCCGTCGCGACACGATTACGGATGCCGAGTATGGATATACTCTCGGTGACTGATGTTACCTTATCCTACTGCCTGCACAATTACGGATGCAAGTACTAGGATGTAGGTGAGACGCAAGGCTTACCTCAGGCTGATCAGACCTTCAGCGGGACCTCGATCTGGGCGTTGGGACAAGCGAAAAGGTCTCAGTGCGTACTCTTGTATTTGATTTCAGTCCTCACACGAGCCACGATCTAACACTACACTCACATGGTCAAGTCTCAACTAAACTAACCAAGCATGATTAAAGTAAAGTGCATAAAGATTATGGAAAGCATGATGAACAAGTCTGGGTGAAAGTAAAAAACAATTAAGTAAAGGCAAGAATGAAAGAACTTGAATCAAATTGCATAAAACTAAAAGTAAAATTGTTGAAAACACAAAACAAAAATTAAAAGGAAGAAGAAAGTAAAACCCTAAACTAAAACCCTAATCTAAAGCTTGTAGTCGCCACTGAGGGGCTTGTTCGCATCATCCCTTCTCAGCTCCTTAAATAGGACTATTGCTACTGCCATAATAGAATTCCTCTTTAGTTAGAAATCCCCTTACTTGATGGTTAAGATAGAGATCTCCATATCCCATTAGGATTCTTTCTTTATTGGACTCTTCTTATAAGAAAAGGAATCTTGGTCAATCACAACTTCCTCTCTTGGTTTCCCTGACTTCCGAAACAGTCAGCTCGTCCTTAGTCTTCGGCAATTACACCGTGACCTCGGAAATCTCACATTGCAACTTCAATGATCTTCGCTGGGACCTCCGCAACTGTTCTGATTTCATCGCAATCGCTCGAGTCGTGGTGAGCTCTATCTTCAGGTCCATGGAATTGTCTTCTTTAACGCATAGGTCACTGTGACCACTTCCGATTCTCGTTGAAGTCACCTGGATTGATGCTACTCTTAGTGGATCATCAAAACTCCATTGGTCTTAGTGATTTTGGCTACGGAACCACAAAATCATCATTTCCTCGCACATACATCATAGGGGCGGAGGTGCGTCCACCGCGGTCTCGACGCGTCTCACCGGGATCTCAGTGCAATGCTCCAAATAAGCTCCAAATCCGCAAGTATTTACCAAATCATCTTGAAAACCTGAAATAAGAGAAAATAAAGTAATAAAGCCTATAAAGACTACAAATAGATCTCGATGATAGATAAAATATACACCAAGAAATGCCATTCTAACAACTCATAAAAAACGTTCATTAATTTTATTTTACTCGTGGCTCCTCCATGTATTTGCTATTTGCCAACTTTTATTAGTGAGATAATAATTGAGAAAA
>CAOJBJ011958399.1:0-11019 GCA_948291685.1 Euphorbia celastroides | reverse complement strand
GCAATCAATGTCAAATGAAAAAATGAATGCACAAATGAAAAGTTAACCATAAGGAACTTCGTCATTAATGTCTAAACTAACATATTTCTGAGCAAATGAACAAGTGATAGAACTTAATGAACAAACATGATGAGATTTTGGCTGAATTAACCGATAATAAGAGTTGTGGTGGGAGCGCATGTATGCACAATGTCAATATGTTTAAGGGCTTAAAAAAGATGTGATTTTTTTTTATATAAAATATTTATGTCTAGTTTTTTCCACTATTGAAAGAGTGGTTTTATTACTGAATGAGTTGTTCCGTTGTTTAACATAATGTTGAGATTAACAAAGTAATACTTACTTTAGTTGAACATGGCATAAACCCTTTAGTTTTTACGTAGAAATTTTCAAATGGATGAAAAATCTATATCAGTTGATTAATCTCATACTAAAGAAATTAGAACCTTTGATCAGAAAAAAAAATATAAAAAATTTAATTGCTATATAATCTATTGGGCTGGGCCAAAATATGATAAATAGACGTAAATAAGCTTGGCCCATCGTGATTATCTTCGACAATTGCAACACAGCAACTCCTTGTCTGTAGAGAGAAACGCAGCTCACAAATGAAATGACGAAAGAGAGGAAGAAAAATCGTTCCAATGCAGCAGAGACGTTAACGGAGGAGAATTTCTCGCAATCTGTATCAGTTGGGCAAGCTTTTTTCGGTCACTTATCTTCTGTAGTTGGTTTAGCTTTGGCTTCTTGGATGGCCGGTGATTTCTACTCCATCGACCTAGTTTCTGATCCTGCTCTTACCCTTCGTCTGTTCTGGGTATCCTTCTTTCCGTTTTCAGCTATAATATAATCTTACTTTTCGGATGGATTTGTATACGAATTTCTCACTATATGTCTGTTTTAGATTGTCCATAGCATACTAGTCATTCTCGTTTACAGTGGGTTACGATTGAATCCTGAACATTGCTCGGTATGACCTACTCTGTGCTCTAGTAATACCAGATTGAGTTAGATATTGTTCCAATTATATCGTTGCTAAAGCTACCCTTTTGGTTTCACCCTAATTTCCCTCTTGAATTTGATGTTACAGTACTTCAAAGCTGTTGGACGAGGCCTACTGTCTCTTCCAATTGGTTAGTTTGAACTTGCATCTATTGCTTATCTTTCTCCGTTACGAAAGCAATGCTATAATGTGTATATTAGTATGGAAAGGTGTGCATTCAGTAGCTTTAAGACTCAATTATATGTTTTCTGCTAGTCTGTTTGCTAGTATTAGCTTGGATAAATTGTGCGATTATGATGTTGTATTTGGTTAGCAACAAAATATGGGGTGGGTTCTTTGAGTTGAAACGCACATACCAAAATAAGAACAAAATTACAAAACCTATGGTTTAGCTATGTTGTTGGCATGCTATGTTTTCAGTTTGAATATCAAAAGCTATAAAATTGAAACAGCCTTATTAAGAAGTTTGTTCATCAGTGTTATGCAATTGATGATAGTTTGTAGGTAAGACATTTAATTTAGCTCTATCATGTTTCTGCATGTGCCAAATCTGTCCAATTAGAGCAACTTTATTTAGATTGTTGATCATTGTTGGTATGTAGTTGATGATAGTTATCAAGAACACATTTAATACGTTGCTACCTGTTAATGTCTTCAATAGCATTATCCATTGAGATTAAACAATGCAAAAAATGGGTTTGGTGCTGCTAAAATGAGGTTATCTAGTGTAGCTTATCTGAAGCTATGGACATTCAAGTGTTCCCCCATAGTCTGAATAATGGTTCTGTGAAACCATTTGGTTTCTTTTCTTGAAATGCATTACTAGTTGAAATTTTGTTGAATAATGGTAAATCTCTTTTTCATCAAGATAATTTGCAGGCTTAACTTTGTGGTGGAAATAATAATCGCAATTGTCTATGTTATTGAAAGTTTTCTTGCAATGAAATTGTAGCCAGTTTAGTTAGATGAAAACATGCATATTTAATAGATGGATCAGATAGTATGCTAAATAGGTATCAATTTTAATCATTCAGTTCTTTGCTCAGAGATGGAGCTTACTTGATTAGATAATTAAATTGCTGACTCGGTGACAATATTTATCCTTTAGATTTTAGGCCTTGTTAATGGTATTGATACTATGTAGCTAGAATTTAACCAGCCACTTAGTTGGGGAACTGCATTTTCCGTTCACTTTCTCTAGATTTCATGCGCCTTTCAGTGACTCAGGCCTGGGTAAGATTTCCTGGCCTTGTAAAAAGACATTAGCGACACACCATATATAAAATTATGAAACTATCCTGACTTTATTTTTGTTAGTATACAGAAGCTGTTTGCAACTTGTATACAATCTGTAAACTCTACATGAGTATGGGTCAAAACATCAATGTCTTCAATTGTAGAGTAAATTAATGTATAAATATGTTTATTGTTGATAGATGAAAGATAAGCTTGCCAGGAACAATGTGTTTTTTAACAACTATTAGCCATTTCTCTTCATGTCCTCTGTGATTAGGAAATCTTGTAGCTGCTATTTTTATTCACTTTTTTTCCATAATTATTGTCCTTTTTCTTTTCTTATTGATCTTTTTATTTCATTTTGTAGGGGCTGTATTGAATGCTTTTGGAGCTATTGTTTTAGGAGCACCTGTTGGCATCCAGTATGTGGCCTGATAACCGATTGAATCTTTAAGTTCTAATTAATTTGAAAACAAAAGTTATAGTTGAGGTTGGAAGGGAGGAGCTCATATTTGAGAATTCCCAAGAAGAGTTCCATCACTAACAGGTAGTTGAAGCCCTGCTTATTTAAAAATAATTTTTTGGTGAAAAAATCTTCTAAATTATTATTTTTGATGTAGTTGATTGTTTGTGGCTAAAATGTCAGCTATGGAATTGAAAATTTGGGGTCTTGATGGCTGTCCAACCTCAACTATGATTTTTGGTTCGGAGTTACAAAAGTAGAAACATATGTATGTGATGAATTCCGTATTGTTGCAAAAGTAGAAACATATTTATGAGCTGCAAATCCTTATGAATGCTGATTTCTCTTTTTTATTGTTACTGATAGGTACTTACCGAAGACCATCAATTGGTCTCTTTCTATGTCATCATTTACGGTAATAATTATTAAGATGCTCCATTACGTTCCGATATTCTGTTTGCAGATTTCTGTGTTCCATTTCAAGGACTTGCCCTAAATATGCACCATCCAACATGATCTAGGTTTTTTTATTATTATGCAAAATGCAGGTCATTCTAAGTAATTTGTTGAGTGAAATGAGTTCTTTAATGTTAGTGGAATACTGCCATATAAATAATGAATAGCTTACTTAGGGATTCTTGATTTCTTTTATCGGAAAGTAATGAAGTCTAATTACCATAGCAATTTCAGTTCTTTGATCTTGTTCCCCCATATTGTGTCAGGTTGTGCCTGCAGCTTGTGTATTTGGCTCATCATGATCTCATTGGCAACGTCTTTTTGCATTTACCAAGTAAGTTTTCTTGATTTTCAGTTACATTGAGAATACGATTGACCCTTCAAATGCTTGTGCTGTTTTATGATACTTGTATGCCAGTTTTATAATATTTGCCCATGGATTAATAAGCGCCTCTTTGAGGATGTGAAACCAATTGGGTAAAATTCAATTTGTAACTTACTAACTTGTTATGATACAGTGGTCCAATGTTCAAATCATTGGAAGAATGTGTCATAACTTGAGAAATTTGGTGCCCGAAAGCACTCCTTTCTGGTCACTGGAATATTCGCTTTATCTTGATGCCAACCTAAATTTGTGTTCTTGTAGGCCAAATGTACCTGTAGAGTACATGATTTGTATACCAGCACATGGAGCTATAATAGGAGCTTGGTTTGGAGCTTGGCCCATGCCACTTGACTGGGAAAGACCGTGGCAGGTATTTATTCTTTTTTCATCTTTTCTCTCCGTCGATAGACTATTTTCCATACCCATCCTTGCTATAAATTCCTTATATGTGCATTTGTGATGAAATCCTTATGAAATTATTTTTTGCACGCTGTCAAACACATTGATCCCAGTAGTGGGGTTGTGTTTGACATTTAACATTCTCAATTTACTTGTCATTTCCCTGGTCATATTGCACTCCCTTAAAACTTTAAAAACTTTAATAATGATAATGGGTTTTGTATTACCATTTGAAGTAGAAGGAAAAAATATCCCGGCTCAACCTTTCGATTTGCTGCTTTTTTACGAATTGATGTATGAGAGAAGTGAGAAGGAGATAGTAAAAGACCAGCAGTAACACAATTTGATCACATTTGCAAGTGTTGTCAATGTGATCCTTGTAGCTGTTGAACTGATAGTAACAACCCATCCTTTGGGGCTCGATTTATTAAGTTCATTCTATTGTAGTTACTTCATTCAGCTAGAAAAGATAAACAGAAGATACCTTTTGAAACAGAAGGAAGAAACTAGTTTGCTGTCATTGAGAAGATCAGATTCAAGAATGATTAGTTTGTGCAAAGTTTTTCCAAAACCACGAAAAGTAGCCTAACCCATTTCATCTGTAAAGTCAACACATAATATAGAAAACAACTTTGATGCTGAACTGATGCTCGATTTAGATGGACCGTTGCCGGTTGCCCTATTTTGTCTATCAATTGCCACAATCATGGAAAAATACAAATGTTTATTTTATTTCAAAACCGTCTAACGATCATGTCTTTATTGCTATTGTGAGAACTCGGGTTTGATAATTGCAGGAATGGCCAATATGTGTGAGTTATGGAGCAGTGTTTGGGTATGTTGCTGCATTGGTTGTGTCTCTTGCTTTTGTACTCGTGCATGGCAAAAAGCAGCATCTTAAAGGGGATTGACATGTCTAAAAGCTTAGGTGCTAATATTTATAGCAAACCACTATATTTGGAACTTATTGACTATATTTTTCTAGTGATTTGTTTTTAAGTTTTGGTTGGTTATTGATTATTCCTTTACCAATGGAAGTGATAGACTCTCAGTTGTCTCGAACCCACAACTTGAGTTCGATTCTGATGAAACGTTGCTCAACATGCGCTCTATTAATCCATGGACAGTGTTGATATAGTCCATATATTGTCCATATATTGTGTGAAATTGAGGTTATAGGATGGAAATTGACATTCTTTTCAAGGTTATGTATTTTTAGGTTTTTGTCTCTTTATATAAATATATGTACTAAGTACCACCGTGATATATAAGATTAAATTACTGTAAAAATAAATAAGTTGGCTATGCATTTCATATTTCCGAATTTTATCGGAATATATTTAAGGATGATTAAATATACCAAGGGCTTAAGAACGATTAAAGAAGTGTCTTATTAGCGAAATACATGAATTTATTATTGTTTAGACGCATGGTTTTTCTACTTCAATAGATGTGCTTAAAAGCTTAATTAGAAATTAAAAAATGACTTTCCACCTTTTTAATATAATGTGTTGTACTATATTATATATATAACTATGGTTTATTTGAATTTTAAAAAATACACCATCAAAAGGAGATTAAAACATCAAAATTAATAATATTGTAAAGATGGAAGTTATTTGATTATTTATGTTTGGCTATTCATTATAGAATACATATATTTAGTATTAAAAATAGATAATCTATTGCGGTTAACATTTTAAACTATTCTAACTATTTTTACAATCATGTTCACGTTACTATTGCACACATTTAATAACGTGCATTTTTTTAGAATTAGAAAACTTACCATAGACCGTCCTAACTCACATTTTTATAAAAACATTTCCTAGTTAAACCAATATGCATAATGACCACAAAAATAAGTTAGTTCAAATTGTTATAAATAATTGTTAAGATGTTTTTAAATTATTGTTGAGATTTTTTCGTCTCGAAAATTGCCAAGACAATTTATAATAATAACCAAAGACCATATGTAATCATTTTTCAAAATTAAATTACAATGGTGAAATATTGCAGTTCCAAATAGAAAAAATATCTAACAAGAAGTCCAAAAAGGGAAAAGTCCAAATTAACCCTATCGAAACAACACCACTATAACACGTGTCACCAACACGTTCGTTTCAGGGCAGAAAATGTTCCATGTCAGCAGGTAGCTCATTTAAGCGGGCCCCGCAATGCAAAGAGAAACGTGGACCTACACCGAATCCTTTAAAAACTCCCATTGAGCCCTAAGCGCCAAAACCCACCACCCTTCCCTCTGCTCTCTCTCTCTGCAATCACTCCACTGGTAAGTGCCCTTTCACTTCAATTTCAGAGTTTTCTTCCTTTTCCTTGCCGATTTTTGAATGCTTTGCGATCGATTGAGGATTTCTTGTTTTGGTGTTGCTTTTGTGTGATTTGGTGGTTTGGTTTCTGTGGGTATTCCGTGTTGTTTTGGTTTCCGATCATCGATTTGAGTTTATGTTCCCCCTCTTCTGTGTCCCGTTTAGCTGAATTAGGTTTCATATATCCGTTCTGTTGCGTTAATTCATCTTACTTTGTCGGGTTTTTGGTTGGATGTTGTAGTGTTTGTGGTTTTTGAATGTGCTGGGTTAACTGTTGATTTTAATGCGATTTTCGCGAGAATTCATCTCGATTTTTCTTCTGATTTAACTTTTGATGGTATTTTTTTCTGCTGATGAAAGAATTTTATTTTACTTATTTGATGGTTTTGATTGTGAGGCTAGCTATTTATGAAAGATTTCTTCTTTTTTCATTTTCCTAATTGTGGATGAACTTTTTGTTTTACTCAGATCGTGACATCTTTTTCGATGTTTTTCATTATATTCAATGTTGTTTCATGGTATTTGATTTTGGCTTTTGTTCGTTTTGTTTGCTGCTACGCAGTTGAATCATTTCCATTCTGTTTTGATGTGGCTTTTAGTTGTGCTGCTCCACTCAATTGATCGTCTTAGAAGCGAGGTTAAGTGTTACAAAATTCCACGAGTAATTTTCTTTTGATTGTGTGTCAGTGTGTGCTGAAGGAGAGACATGAGGACTTTGTTCAACTTGACTGAGATTTCATGTTCTTATGTTCTTCTGGAGATGTGTATAACTACTGTTTGAGTGGATGTTTGACTCTTCCATTTTTCCCCTCTAGAAGGCCAGAACTATTTCAGCAATGACAAGTGAAAATAAAAAACAAGGCGATGAACCCCAGTTGTCTATTTCTTCTCCACCAAGTGCTGAAGAACTAGCATCCTTTCATTTAGAGTCAAGAGAATACAATGGTGGTGTACCTTCGTTTGTCCATTGCCCAACTAGCGGGGAATGGGATCCAAATATCTCATGGATGGATGCAGCTCTTCGAGAGTTGGACGATATTCATGGGCCTTGGAATACTGAAAATCAGTTCATCCAGGGCAATAATGCTGCAGCATCAGGCCATAACCCAATTACTGGAGAATCAGCAGTGAATGACCTTGCCATGACAGGGGCAGCTCAACCTAACTGTGGTGTGGATTTCTTGGGTCTTGGATGTGGAATTAATGAGGAGTCTGATCCAAAATGGGATATCAACCGCCCGGCATGTGAACAGTTAACTGGAAGAGTTCTACTTCCTTTGTTCAATACTTCCCCTGATAAAACTTTCTCTAGAAGCTCTTTGAATTATAGTTCCAACATGGCCTACGGTAGTCCTGGTTTCCCTCAACATGCTGGTGGTCATAGGCGGTTAAGGAATGAAGATCCATATCGAGCTCCGAGTCTTGGTCAGAATGCAATCGGTTTTCCTCATCAAGTATGGGGGGCTAACCAACTCGCTAATCCAGTGCATATGCAGAATGTGGAAGGCTCTTTCAACCCTGATTTCAATATAGGACGGCTTTCGCATCAAGCTCCTGTATTAAACAGAGGTAATGGTGAGTTTTTCCAGTCATCTAGTGAGAAGACCTTTTTGTTGTTCAGAGTAAACATCATCATGTTCCAACGAACTGATACATAGGACAGGGAATTAAAAAGGAATATATGATGTGTATATATTATAGCTTGAGCTTTTAAGTTATTCCAATTGATTTCTGAATGCCTTATTGTAGCAGGAGTGACTAATGCTGCATGGTTTAGAGCAACCAGGATGCCATCGCCGGCTTCTATGGTCAGGTTTCCTCAACCTGCTTCTGATCAACTGCAGAATCCACCCATAACCGCTCTCAGGAACCTCTCACCAGGGCCTAGTATGGCTCCTCCCTTTGTTGGAATTGCAGGAAACATGTCCAGACATATTCAGTCAGGTGATATATGTATCTTAGTATTCCTCTTCCAAATGAGATATTACTTTTCATTTTTCCCTCAACTTAATGTATTTTTCAATAGGGCCTGTCACAGTTCCATCTTGTAGTGGGGAACCAAGAACTATGCTATCGCATGGTCAGTGTGGTGAGATATCGCTTCCACACTGTTTAGTGAGATGTAACTCTTTATTTCGTGGAAGTTTTAACCAAGTAATTTTTCAACAGGTCCAATTGTGGTTCCTTCTCTTGGGGCTTTGAGAAGTATGCCTGGGCAGGGTCAGTCAGGTGATATATTTACCATTATCTCTTTTGAGATGCAATACTACTGTGTGCTGCTTACCAAATCATCTTTTTCAAATTGATGCCTCATTTTTCCTTATAATCACTGCAGGCATGTTAGTGTAATTTTTCCTTTTGGCTGTATGAATATAATTGTCTCGTTAAACTTATAATGGTAAATGTGAAGGATTATGATCAGAAGTAGAATAGGCCTGTGTTTTTTTTGGTATCTTTTAGCTCAGTATCATCTCACTTGTTGGCTATAATTTTGGTTTTGAAGTGTTTTGTGCTTATGTTTTGTGTAACACTTGGTTAGAAATGCTACACCTTTTCGTTGATTAGAAGGGCTTGTAAATTTTAATGAACAAGAAAGCTATGTGATAGATCCTGAACATTTATTCTTCAGAAGTTTGAGGTAGAGATCATATATTTTGTGTTTATGTCTTTGAGAAAGGGGATAGCAGAGCTATTGAACTTGCATTTCATGTTTCTAACTTGTTGTTTGCCAAACATTATGATGCTGACAAGGGCAAAAGAAAGTTCGAGTATTGTTATGAACAAATAGTTATGATGTTTCTTTAATTTGGGAGTTGTATATGATGATATGTTCTGGAAAAATTTAATCTTTATTTATCAATTGGCATCATGTTAAAAAGTTAGATGGATTGTTAATATTGGTATGTAGAAGTTGTAATGCGATAGGGGAAAAATATAGCGATTAGGGCGGCGTAATTTAGATTATTAAATTGAAGGGAGATATTGATGCATTTTACTAAACCTTGGGGTGATTATAACTGTTTCCCTTGTGAATAAAAACAATTTACGCATCGTTTTGGCTGAATTGAGAAGAGTGAAGTATATGGTGATTGTGAAATATCAAAAATACCCTCTTGGCAAAAAGAGAAGGGAATGGGGGTACGGGAAAACTTAGTATTGAGCTCCTGCCTATTATGTAAATTGAGTTCACTAAATGATATACTTACATGTAATTTAGAAAATACCATGTTGGTGTAAGGTAACCTGGTAAATCTTGCTCGTTGGCACTATTATTTTTCACAGTTCTCTCTTTTTTCTCCATTAATTTTTGATAATGGAGTTGCGTCAAAATCTAATTTAGCAGGTCAACCTGTTCCAGCTAACACAGCTTCTGCTGTTGAAGTTTCTCAAGGAAGTCCATTTACTAATATCAGGACTCAGCATGCTAACAAGGGTAATTTCCATCCACATCACATTTATGATTCCCATGTTGGTATATTTGAAACATTAGTTCATGGATTTTGTAAGCGTCTTTGTTTGATATTTGAACTTCATGAACAACATTACCCCAATTGTTTTGGAAATTTTATTAAGTTCAATGCTGATTGAACTGTCAAGCATAGAGTCTGATTTTTCCGGGGCTGTCCATTGTTGTGGCAGGTTTTCTTGATCAATCTGAGGCATCAGTTTCTCTAAACCCTGTGGATGGTACACATGTTCATGCCCATACTTCTGGTATTCGTAAATCATAAAATTACATTTACACATATAAGTTGACATTTTAATTATTATTTACTGCTTTTCCACTTATAGATCAAGGGATTCAACAAATCAATGTGCCTCAATCATCAGTCAGTCATTCTGGACCATCTCTTAAGAGGGGCGCGCCCAAATTGGTACCTATTGCTCCTGCATCTCAGCGCAGGAAAACCCGATCAACAATTCAGTCTGGTCCATCTGTGCCGCCGCATGTGCCTCCATCTTCACTTAGTTCATTGAAGCCACACATGTCTCGCTTATTGCAGAACCAGGCTCTTCTCCACTCCCTGTTGACAACTCATTCAACCGACCACATAAAGTGGAATGGTAATGGAAGGCGATACATTGTTTGTGACTCATTTTCAGTGATTGAAACCCGTTTTGATGGATTGAAAAACATTTAGAACAGAAATGGTAACAGTGATCGAACTTGTGTTGGTTGCAGAGGAGGATGAAACGAGTCCAAGTGAATACCAGTGCCCGATATGCAAGAGGGATCTCTCTTATACACCCGAAGGGCCCATGTACCAGCTGGATAAGCTCAAATCTACTTCGGTGTTGCCCTGTGGTCACTTCTTTCATTCTTCTTGCTTGCATCGGATCACTCCAACTGACCAAGCAGAAAATCCCCCTTGTATTCCTTGCGCCTTGGAAGGGTAAATCTCTCTTTCTCTCTCGAGCTTATAGATAGCACTAAATCATGACATACAAAGTTTTGTCGCCTTCGGAAGTGCACTTAAATTTTGTGTGCATACTGCATACTATAAACTGTATAGTATCAGATTTGCATTCTACTGGATAATGCCATTGGGAGGTGTATAGTGTATAGAAGGAAACTAATTTTCAACTAAATGGAAACCTCCATGGTATATGCAACAAGGAATTTTTGACAGAATTTTGGCTCAGTGGGATTGTGGAATCCCTGCAGTTATCTGAATATTAGATGTTGCAGTTGAGGCTGGAAAATTGAAATCTAAGGCCCATTTTGTGAGCTGAAATTAGCACAATGGTA
>CAOJBJ011958373.1:0-11557 GCA_948291685.1 Euphorbia celastroides | reverse complement strand
CCCATCCAATTGGGAGAAAAAAAAGCTAAAAAATGAAAAATGGACTTTAAGGGAGTCAATCCTTCAACCTCTTGAAACTTTTTGCCGACATACCTTCTAAACCTCTACTTATACGTTATAGTTCCATCACAGTAGATAAAGTTGTAAGAAATAATATAAATGTTAAGATATTGAGGCATTTAGCAAGACGATTCAATGGCATGGTATCAAAGCCTTTAAAATCTAAAATCGATGGATTGAATCTTGACAACTCTTTGTTGAACTAAATTTCAACACATGGAGGGGTGGACTTGTGTTTTCTTTTCTATTCAAGCTCAAAATCCATTCTCGTGCAGGGTGTCAAGAATATTATAAACACTAAGATTATGCAGATTCTATCATTTTAAGCTTCAAATAAGACACAATCTTAATATTTATTTTATTTCTAACGTTATGAACACAAAAAGTGTACAATCTACTAACTTCTATCATAAGTTGTTAGCTCTTGCGATTGAATCACAAGAACAACTCCGTCTTCTAGAAGTTTAAGAAGCACTTGGTAAAAGCTATTAAATTCAACCATAAATCAAATCTATAAATAAGAGACAAAATTCAATTTTTTCATAAGACACAAGTCAAAGTGTCTTGACCATCACTACTAATATATATGTGGTCACGGTTCCTCTAAATACTACATGTCTTCTTTCGCTGATCCTATAGGAATTATAAAATAGGAACCTTTCCGTCCTTGCTAGAAATTAATGAAGGCAATTTTTTTTATATGAATATGTTAGTGCGATGGAATTGCACTTAAATATGCTCTTTGACTACATTTCTTTTCATTTTTCCCTTAGACCGAACAAAAATACGGACTAAGAGTATTGTTATATAGTTGATTCAATGAAAACTTGTTGGGAAAAATATATGATTAAGAGAAGTATCCCACGTCATATCTCACCAACATTTTTTGTAGGTTTTAGTTTATAACACAAGAACTTTATAATATTGTGTTATGAAAATCTGGAATATTGATTGGTAACTCTACTATAACAAAGAATAGGAAATGCTGATAGATGGAATCTTGATGTTTTCAAAAGAAAATTAGGCTTTTATAGTTTATCAATTGATAGCTCATTTTACTTTATTTTTTAAATAATCTTTTACCGAAAAATATGGAATAAACTGTATCTTAAATCTATCTTACCTACAAATAGGGCCATCTTGAAATTTTATGATGCCATGATAGAAAGTAAAAACTTTTGGATCCAATCAAACTAAAGTGTGGTTTTATTTCTTTAATGAAATTTTTAAAAAAGACATATTTAATGAATTTGTAGTAAATAAAATTTGAGGGTTCCAAATACATGAATTTTTGAGCTGTACGTCACTCCACTTGCTCTCCTAATGAGCGGCTCTGTTAACCATTTTTTACTGATAAGCTTGTCACTCCAATCCCACATAACATACTTATCCTATCATCTTATTTGTTGTTCTCTAATTATTATTTATCCTTTATTTGATGTCCAAATCCATTATATATTGTAAAGATATGACATCTTACAAATTTAATCCATCTATTGTGATGGAACAGATGCGATGAAACTTAATACGAATCTTATTATATATAGGGAAACACGCCCAAGTTTATGTAAATATAAGTAATACATGAGTTGTTCTATAATCTATAGTAACTCCGTTTATTCACAATATAACAATTAATTTGTCTTTCTATACTATATGGGTGATATAAAACTCTTCTGTTGGCTTATACGCATGTCACAAAGTCGGACAACAAATTCAAAGTTTTGAGGTAAAAGATACAATTTTAATATAAAGACAAATTAATAGAAGTTTTGAAGGTTAATTACCATATTTAATCTTTATAGCTTCTTATTTTCCATTAAAAGTAGGCCATATTTATTGACATAGAGTAAGAATATACTATGAGGGGCTAGTATAGGAGTGGAAAGGCCGCCGTCATCACGCGTGTCAGCCATTCATGGCTCTCTATAGACTTATTGATCGGGCGGGCTAGGCCGGGTTCGGGCCGGGTTTGGTTGGACTTTTCATGAAAAACACAAATCCAAACCCGGTCCAAGCTCATAATAAAATTTTATCAGGCCGGACTTATAGAGTCAAACCCAAGCCCGACCCATGACCCGTCACTAATTTTTTTATTTTATTTTATTATTAAATAAATTATAAAAAATAAAAATCTACATAAATTTTACATATAATTATATAGTATAATAAAATTCTTAAAAATATAATTAATAATTTAGTAAATTAATATTAAAATGAACATATAAACTATTAAACATAATATAAATTATTAAAAATATAAAAGAATATAATTTATTCGGGCCGTTATACATATACCAAACCTAGCCCATCAAACTTCGGGCTTTATCGGGCTTGGGTTCGGACCGGGTTTAGTAAAAAAATTAATGTCCAAACCTGGTCCACGAAGCTGGGCTTGGGCCTGGCCGGATGGGTAACCCGACCTACGAACACCTCCACTCTCTAAATGTTAGGAACATGCATATATATTTTTTTTGATTTGGATTCTCTAAAGTACTTTACTCTAAAGTTTGGATTTAATCCACCTTTGTAGGGCTGTTATTTGCCTCTTGTGAGCACGGTCCACCTGGCCCGATGATGAATGTTTAACCTGATTGTAGGTACGGGTAAAATTCTAGCGGAGTCGGTAGAAGACCGATTGTGCATCCGAGAATTTTGGAGCTTTGACTCTGTAATGATCAAATTCTAGAGCTTTGACTCCGTAATGTCTGGAGCCCTGACTCTGCAATGTCCCAAAACCCTGGAGCCCTGACTCCGTAATGTTCGGAATTCCTGATTCCTAATGATCCTGGAGCCCTGACTCCGAAGTGTCCAAAATCCTGGAGCCCAGACTCCGTAATGTCCGGAATCACTGATTCCTAATGATCATGGAGCCCTGACTCTGAAATATCCAAAATCCTGGAGCCATGACTCCGTAATGTTCAAAAACCCTGAAATTCCCGAAAATTCCAGAAATGCCCTGGAATTCCCAAAAATTCCAGTAATGTCTTGGAATTTCTAAAAATTCCAGAAATGTCCGGAACCTTGATTCCACCCAAATGTTTCGAAACCTTAATTCCAAAAAACCGGAAATCTCTCAAAAACCCTTAACCCGAAAAATCCTAAAAAACCCGAAAAACTGTAGAAAATTCTCTCGAAAGAGTTTTTACAGAAAAAGTTAAAATTATTGTGCATTTGACGGCTAGTTGACCCTCTGGATGACTTCCACGTGTCATCTTTCAGAAGGTGTGATCTAGCCAATCGGCTAGATTGCACCTAGTCTACACATAGGTGTAATTTGGCCGATCGGCTGGATACACCTATGGGTGAAACTAGCCAATCGACTAGATTGACACCCCGAGATGCCTATAAAAAGGCCTCTCCTCCATTCATTCCAAATCACCTCTCAAGCATCAATTCGAGCTTGATGACATTCTAAGCCTCTCCAAGCCTTTTCTAAGCTTCCTAAGCTATTCCAAAGCCATTATAGGCATTTCCAATCGAGTCTTTCCCCCGTAAAACTGACTCTCGAAGCTGTCGAAAGACCCTATTACCTGGGCATCGACTGACTTCACTCCAAGCCCCATAAATCATGCAACCTATTGTTACGATAGTCAAGGATCTAATTCTAGACCTTCCCTATACCATTTTCTCCCGAAACTCTTCCCAAATTCCCAGAGATTTCACATGTTATATCCTTCTATAGATTCCTATAGCTTGGGATTATCTTCAAAATCTTCGTTCCTAGTCGGAACTCTGTCGAAGTAAAGATCCAATCTTGCTCGGTTATCACCAAAATTTAACCCGGAGTGTAGTTGAGAGGACACTCAAGGAAAAGAAGGGCATCATAAAAAAATAGAGAGTGAGAGAGGTCCGTTAAGTTGAAAACTCGAAAGAGCCCTTAAGCAAAAATTAGGACCAACCTGATGTCTGGAAACTCGACAAGGGCAGACATGCAAAAATTAGGGCACATAATAATAAAGTCCAAGTTCATAGATTTCTCGTACAGAGTGCATGACAAGGTTCACAGAATTCCAGAAAACAACCTAACAGAGTTCATAAAAGTTCCTGCAAATACTACTGCTTAACAAAATTCAAAGAGTTTCAGCTTGTCAAGCAACGGGAAAGAACATATAAAGATGCTCTAAAACCCTAGATGGTAAGCATTTGGGTAGGTATGCTCCCACTAGAATAGTCTGCGCTGTAATCGATCACGCTCCGCCTGCATAGAAGCCTCTCTCAAATGAAAATGCTGCGCCATCTACTCGTTCAAGGCCTAAAAAGAATAGAACATACAACATGTGACATTCGTATAACATTCATTCACACACACACATGCATACACATATACATTTAATAATGCAGGTACTTACCATCATCAAAGCATTCTCGGAAGTAAGTAGAGCACTGTAGCGGAATTGCTGCATGCACATCTCCTCGGTTGACTCATGATCAACCTACGAGAAAAACACATATAAGCTAACTAGGAATACACAAAAGTTAGGATTATGTCTCAAAACTCACGTGTATAGCATCCGGAGGGACTATCGTCGAGTGGCAGTCACCAGGATAAGGAGGAAGAGGAACGCTCTGCAAGCCCCTCCTGACTCGCTGCAACATGACCTCTTGAGGAAGTGGCATGGCATATGTCCCAGGAATGAACAACGCTACATGAGAAACACCTCCACCTCCGGGCTGCTCTCCCATAGGCGCATCTCCAACATTAAGAGGACCATCACCTCCACCTCCACCAACACCAACATCTCCATCATGATCAGAGTCCACGTCAGGGATCCACAAGATGAAAGAAAGTATAAACAACAAATCAACATGAAGAGAGAAAAAGAAAGCGCTAGAACATACCGGCACGGTAGGTAGCAGACGAAGCATGTGCTCCTCATAAGGTGTATCCTCAAACTCCTCAATCTCCTCACCCTGGCCAAAGGCATTCCCCCGCATGATGGCCTCAGGAATTTAATGTGGTTATAAATAATACTCTGGAGGCTCAATAGGAGTACGATGCTGAATAAGACCCATCGTCTGACCAAGAACTCTCTCGCCAAGGTATCACTCCTGGCTGTTAGGACACTCCATCACGAAGCAACTAAACTCCCATGTCTAAGCCTCAAGGGCAATCTCCCAATGAGTAACATACCCAAATGGATTAGCGCGCACCTACAATGAGAGTCATCACAATCAAACAGGAGAACTTGAAAACTAGGTAAAGACCAAACCCATGCCCGTGCCATGGTAAACTCTCGAAGATAATACCTCGCATCCTCGTAAGACAATGAATTAGAACTCCACCCGATAGTAGTCCACTTCTCTAGTGGATGCGAGCGAGGATGCACTACTATCCAATAATTAATCCCAACCACATTCGACATCCTCAAGAAGCCATACTCGAATGCCCAAATCTGTAAACAGAAATAACCAATGCTGAAAATCATAAACGATAACCAAAACACAAAGATTAACTGATGAAGGACTTACCAACACAACTAGCGGTGAACTAAAGAAATCTCGATACCGAGCCCTCACACACATATCCAAGGCATAGTACAACTGTCCAAGAGAAGCTCGAGCCCAATTCCACGATCAGCTCCTCCTCAGATCTCTCAAAGTCTCCAATAGGCCCAAATCCGATGAGCTACTCCTTCACGGGAAATACAAGTAAGAAAGGGCACACAGAAGGAAACCTCTAACCTCCTACTCTCTCTTCTCATCATCGGTGCTAGGTTGATCCATCCAATAAGTCTCCAGACACTCATAAGAGAGCTTCCAGTCCGATAAACCGATCCCTACTAGGCTAGTGTAGTATTGGGTCCCACGAGGAAAGCAAGAAGGAAGCGCATTGAACTAGATGGTATCTCCGTCCCAAGGAAGTCCGGTAATAGAGAAAAAGTTCAAATGAGTGATAGTGCACTCTCCAATGGGAAGGTGAAAAGTATGGGTCGTGTCAGACCACCTATTAAGTAAAGAAACAAAAGCACCAGTCAGTAGGTGAGGAACGTCTATGAACCTCAGCATAATGTCTCTCCAACCCAAATCATTAACCAAGGATTTTCTAGCCTCCGGAAGAAACTCCAACAAAGCTTGAGCCTCAAACAAAGACCCAACGCCACGCCTTATAAACTGCTACAGAAATACCAAAAGAAATCCTCAGAATATTTTTTTTTTCAAAATTACGACAAGTAAAATCAAATAATAAAAAAATAAAAAAACCCCGAAAAGCCCTGCCGGAAGCTGACGAGCGCCACAGGCGCAGCGGCGGCACGTGTCTCAGTAGACACGCGCCGTGGTAGCGCCTGTCACCGCTAAAGGCTCCGCCTCCACCTCCTCCGGGATGATTTCGGCCCATTTTTCAGGGTTTTACCCCGAAACGAAGCTGTTAATTCGTTTTAGACCATCAAAACACAAATTTCATGCATCAAACACTAAAAAACACATCAAAATTAAAAAGAACTCATTATAAAACCTAAAATGCCCAAGAACACCCAATCCACTAAAATTGAAGAAATGAAACAAAATTGACGATGAAGGAAGCATGCTAACCTCTTAGAAAGCCGAATGAGAGCCAGAGTCCATCACCGGAGGTGGAGAAGCATTGAAAGGCAAACCCTTATAAGTGGAGTTTTGAGCCAAACCCCAAGCCGGGCCTACGGGGAGGAAATTGATGTTGCTTCCATCCCAACGACGCTCTAAGGCATCGGGAGGAACATTAGGCATGTGTGTAGAGCGCCCATCCTTCTTCAACATCCTAGGAGAGAGAAATTTTCTAGAGAAAAGCTAGAGAAAATGAGTTAGAGAGAGAATAATAAAATGGAGAAATGAAGAAGAGGAAAGAAGAAGAAGAAAAAGAAAAGAAGTGGTGGGACCTCACCACACTTTCAAATTTCACATTTTTAACTACAATTTATTAACTCCTGCCATTTATTAAACCTAAGCCTAATTTTTTAGCAAACTTCACAAAATCAATTAAGTGGTTAAAAAATCTTAAATAGATAGTTGACCACGCAAATTAAAAATCCTAATTGGATAGTTAATTCGCTAAATCAATTAGTCGGTTAAAAATCTTAAATAAATAGTTAACCTTTCAAATTAAAAATCCTAATTGGATAGTTAATTCTCTAAATGTATTAATCGGTTAAAAATCTTAAATAGATAGTTAACCTCACAAATTAAAATTCCTAATCGGATAGTTAATTTGCTAAATCAATTAGTCGGTTAAAAATCTTAAATAGATAGTTTGTCCTTGATCGAAGGGGCAAAAATATTTTTTGTCAAAATACTTTCGATCAACAGATAAACCCGCTCGAGGAAACAGTCCCTTGTGTCAGCTCGGGGACCAGGTATGTTTTCTCACCCTAGCTCATGGATGCTCACCATCGTGTACCGTAGACAGTAAACACGAGTTCTACAGACTTTATACACGAGGGACAACTATGAGCATCAGATTTTCATTCGGAGTCTATGATGAACTGATACTGTGTATCGTCACCTCTAGAAACATTTATTGCCAAAGTTGAATGGAGATTCGAAGGTTTAATCACGTGAATCTGAAAAATGCCAAAGTTTCCCCGAACCGAACAAGGATCCAAAAAAAATTTCCCCATCATTCAAAACCCTCACATTTCCAGTAAAAAACCCTATTTCAACTTCAATATGAGGTTTAGGGCTGATTAGGGTCGCTACGGGGGCCTTTCGGGCCCATTGCGGGCCCCCGGAAGATGACTAGTGCCGCGTTAGTGGCGCCTGTCACGTGACAGGCGCCATGGCGGTGCCTGTGAGGACACAAGCGCCACCCTCATGGCGCCTGTGTTTGATTTTTTAGTCCGGGAAGGACTCTTTCACCTTGTTTGAGTCCAATTCGAACTCTCCAAAACCCTAGCAGCTAATGCACGACTCTAACCCTATGAATACCCCTTTTTGCAGCCTTTATTCTCTCCAACAATCACCAATTAACATTTGCAAATCCATCTGATCTTTCTACAACAAATTAAAAGTTGCTCTTGAGCTCAAGAAACACAAACCCCCCCCCCCCCCCCTCTTTTTTTCTTCAAATCTGGGTGAAATTATCTCAAATTTATCCACTAGGAGCGAACCTAGTTCGGTTCTAGATCCCCCTAAACACCTTTTCTTAGCTATTTTTCGGATCCAAGGTTGTTCGGGGGGAGATTGGAAGCATTTAAAGGAAGAACAAAGCTAAGTCTTCAACACTCATTTAACCAAAAAACAGCGTTTCGAGGTAAACCTAAGACTCAAATTGAAAATAACATGCCTATTTTTTGTTATTAACATGATATAAGTCGAATCAAACAATCTAGAATGAATTAATTTCTATGAAAACATGATTTTTAGTGTTAAAATGAAGAACACACAATTTGGAAATTAGGGTTCATATGACTACCGAATTTGTTCATGCTAATTTCGATATATTTCTTTTGTTAAATATTATGGAATAAACTCCAGGTTAAACTAGACTCAAAAAGAATTATTTTGGAGCAATTTTTATAATTTTATGAATTCATATGAATATTTTATGAATTTATTAAAATGACCTAACTGCAGCATGCGAAAACTGGACCTTTAAGGATAAATCGATAGGCGCCGTAAAATATATAAATCTGATTGTAAATCTGATTAAACCATTTAAAACTAGACTCATTAGGGTTTTTTTACATGTATAAGGAGCATGATTCGGATTCGTTTAGGTTTGGTAATTTCATGATGAACATTGAACCTTGAATTTCCCTCTGTTTGTATTTCATTTGTAATCGAACACATAAAATAACAACTTAATCTTATCCAAGTTAAGTGAAACTGGTTTGTATAGATTTATATGCCTCTTGAGAATCCACTGTAAAATGTTTGAATCAATTTGAATATTTTTACTACTTGTAATTGCGAAATACGAAAAGTGGTCGAATCTGCCGCCCTGTGAACTCTAGGTTTAGAAGGATTATAACCCTTATAGAAGTTTATAGGTTGTATAGTTTGCTTTATAAATGAACTCTAACTTATCTAAACCTCTTCAAACCACCTTGTAATTATCCTCTAATAATTCATAAATATCTTAAAAGATAATCAAAACTTTGAACCAACAATTATCCTTGTGAAAATAAAATAATTTGAAGATAAATAAGAAGTTTACCTTACAAAGAGTTAAGAAACCAAAATGATAAGAGCTTAAGGAGATTGGTTTTAAGGATTCTCGTCCCCACCAATTTCCTGGGAACTCGATGAAAGGTTAAGCTATAATCCTAACTCATTGAATAAACTTTGGTTGAGATTATTGAACTAATATCACGATGCATTTAACCCTAGGTTAGATTATAGGCAATTAAATCCATTTTATTTTAGTTTGTCACATGTGGAAGAAATAGGCAAGTCTTCCGGACCTAATCTCTGGTTAAGTGTTGCTGAGTCCTTTAAGAGGGTTCAACGATACTGTTTTCTTAAAATTCCCGATAGAGCTTAATCGCGTGGCGACTCCAACACTTAATCCGAGTTTAGGCTCGAGGAAGTTTTGAACTTAATTTATAAAGACATTTTAATCCATAGTCCCTTGCAATCAGTCATCTCAGTTCCAATCAGTAGGAATTATGTTGGAACGATTATTAAACACTTCGCCCGCTCACATCAGTCAAATAGAAATTTAGACGATTGCGACCTGAATAGGTTGAAAAAGTGAAAGAAGAGCTGATCAAATTGATTGAAGCCGAGTTCATCGAAGTAGTTGAATATCCTAAATGGTTAGCAAATGTGGTTCCTATTTCCAAGAAGGATGGAAGGGTCAGGGTCTGCGTGGATCATCGTGATCTCAACAAGGCATCCCCAAAAGATGACTTTCCACTTCCACACATCGATGTTCTGATAGACAGTTCAGCCAGGGCCGCTATGTACTCTTTCATGGATGGATTCTTGGGGTACAATCAGATTCTCATGAACATCGTAGACAAGGTGAAAACAGCCTTCATCACTGAGTGGGGAACCTATTGCTAACGAGTGATGCCGTTTGGGTTGAAGAATGCTGGTGCAACCTACCAAAGGGCAGTCATCTTGCTGAAGTTGAGGTGTATGTGGATGACATGTTGGTGAAATCTAAAACAAGAGAAGAACATCCTGCTGTGTTCAATAAGTTCTTGACTCGCATTGAAAAGTACAATTTGAGGCTTAACCCGAAGAAGTGTGTATTTGGGGTCACCTCTAGAAATTTGTTGGGGAACATTGTAAGCTAAAGAGGGATAGAAATGGATCCTGAAAAGATCAAAGCAATTCAAGAGATGCTGCCATCTAAGACCGAGAAGGAAGTTCGTTCCTTTCTAGGGTCACTATAGTATGTTAGTCGATTCATTTCCCGGTTGACTATTGTGTGTGAACCCATATTCAAGCTGCTCAAGAAGAATCAACCTGTTGAATGGAATGAACAATGCCAAGAAGCGTTCAAAAGGATCAAAGCCTATATTTGATGAATCCATCGGTACTCAAACTACCAATTTCGGGAAAGCCTCTCATTTTGTACTTAGCATTCGAGGAAAGATCTATTGGAGCAATGCTAGTACAAGAGCAAGATGACAAGAAAGAACACGCCATCTACTACCTCAGCAAGAAAAAAATCTACTATGAAGCCCGATACACGATAGTTGAGAAAACTTGTGCTTCCATCGTTTGGCTCATTAAGAAGCTAAGACATTACTTCCAGTCTTACCACATTCAAGTAGTTGCTAAGGTTGATCCCATGAAGTATCTCTCTGAAGCTCTGGCCTTGGCAGGCAAGTTGTCTAGATTACTACTGCTTCTCTCTAAGTTCGACATCAAATACATGACCAAGAAGGTGATCAAGGGTAGAATTGTTGCTGAATTTATTGCTAATCAACCATTGGGACTCGAGCTCCCCGACACTCTCGAGTTCCCTGATGAACAACTCATAATGATTGAGCAAGATAGGAGGACATGGACTATTCACTTTGATGGAGCTGTAAACAAGAAAAGAGCAGGAATTGGAGTCATAATTGTTACACCCGACCAAGAGATCATTCCACTTTCCAAGTGGTTAAAGTTCAAAATCACCAACAATGGAGCTCAATATGAAGCTTGCATTTTTAGACTTGAGGCATTGTCAATTCTAGGGAGCCACTAATTCAGACAAGGTTACTTTGAGAAGGTTAACCGTCGAGTATAGGGTATTTGAAGGACAACCATTAAAGCACACTAACAATGCAGTTCTCCTTAGATGCTTGAACGAATAAGAAGCCAAGTCGGCCATGAAGAAGTTACATAGCGGCTCTTGTGGTCCACACATGAAGGGAATGGCCCTAGTGTGAACATGCGTCGCCAGATTGATGAGCGTGCTCACTGGTGTTAGACCAAGTTAGACCTCTTTTGAAGCCTGGTATTTAGGAGTCGCCACTTAATTAAATTGTTATGGGTCAATTAAGAAAACCCTAAAAATGTAACCAGAGAAGGGTTCGGGGAACATGTCATGATTTTTATATTTGGACTAAACTTAATGCAG